>VUJU01000745.1:67044-84454 GCA_009835225.1 Aphis craccivora | reverse complement strand
TATATAACGGCATTTAAAATTTTACTAGTAAACATGTTTTAAGTGTACCACAACATTTGAGTAAGTCCCAATAATAAATTTGCTAAAATCAAATTCAATGATATAACTGCATTCGAAAAATTATCCTGATAAAAGACAGTTTTTTTAACTTAAAACATATATTATATTTTACTTATAGTTATGTGGTAGGTTGAATTAATTTTTCAACATGTATTGTTATAATTTCAATATTTGTAAATAGTTAAAATAATAATTTTTCTGATATCTTTCATGAAATTTTCAAGTTTTTTGATTTTTAAATAAAAATAAAATAATTCAAAAAATTAAAATGATTATAATTAGTTTAAAACATGTCTGCATTGTTTTAAAAGCTCATTGAGTATAAAAAATAAGAATTTAAATAAGAGTGAAATATTTTAAGTTTCTATGTTTAATATTGGTTTATAATGACAAATTATAAAAACCGTAGATGATAAATCGTTATATTAATACGCTGGAATATCTGATGTCAACAAAATAGTATTTTCAATCGATCATAACAATTACTGTGATATTCTATAAAACTTTTTTTTTCAATTTTGCAGTAAATAATTTTTTGAGATATTTTGTAACAAATGTTAAAACATTAAGTGAAATAATTAAAATGATTAAGAATTTTATGCTATGAAATTATTTTCAAATGTTTACGAATTTGATGAATTTCGTAAAAATTGGTATTTTTGATATTTTTTATCATATGTGAAAAAATGTATAAAGAACTAGTGTGGAAACAACAATTGTATTATACATTAATCAAAAATTAAATTATATAAGTAGCGCAAAAAGATCAAAATTGTTTTGAGAATTATGTCATTTCTAGTAAATCAATCATAAAGTCATATTCGGTGGAAATCTTAAGTCTACGATTATTTATGTTTGAATAACAAAAAAAAAAGAAAAAACCAAATTGATTTTGTCAAAAATTGGTTTTGTGTATAAATGTCTGTTTATCTTATACATACATTTTTTTTTTTTTGTTTGTTTTAACTAGTTAGATATTTTGAAAAGTATTTGAAAGTTTTCTCTTTTAACCTCCCAAAAGTACTAACTAGGTCCATTTTTTTACCCGAAACTAATACCTAATGATTGTATTATTTTATCATCTATATGAAACGTTTACACACACCATTTTTAAATCAATATTATATTTGATTCTTCACTAAGAGTCTAAAATTGACATCATAATAATTAACAACACTATTCACCTGAATGAATAACGCCGTTCATAAATTTCATTAGAAATTTCACAGAACTATATGTGTACGAATGATTTACCATTAGTTTATTGGTTATTATCAAATGTTTTGGAGTGGATTTATAATATTACGCCTTTCACCCGGCAAACAATTGCTCACCTACTACTATTAATGGTTATTATTAAGCATACTCGATAATACGATAGTATGCGTTAATGATTGATAGAACTATTTCAGTCATTTAATGTACATAATGTAGAAGGTCACAATCACACATATTATAATATGAACCCATTTTCAGCAGCTGCTTTAATGTGGTTGTGCAAAACCGTTATTAAGTTTGTTGCAATAAAAAAAATAATAACGAAACTACTCACCATAAATAAATATTTTTTAATGTACGCGCAACACTATTTAAATTATTAAAATTACAATTTTCAAATATAAAACCTTTTTTTTTTTTTTTGCCTTATCATATTATAGTACTGTTTGGTATTTGGTGCCTGTAGATAGTTATAATTACCCCATTTTTTTTGTTCTTATAAAAATAACATGAATACTAAACACATCAAAAGTAAATGTAAAAATGAATTTAGTATACCTAGTATACTGATATATAGTATGTGAATGCAGGTTTTTTTTTTTTTTTGATTTACGATCGCAATTAACAGTACATTGGCAAGTACTGTCCTATGAATATTGAAAAAATATATTTATGTTTCTCATAACTTGTAATTTTATATTGTTGATATAGAGATAGATTAAATAATTAACTCCATAAAATAAAAAAATATATATTTAAAAAAAAAATAATGTTATCTATGATAATTTAGGTTGTGTTATTGATTACAAAGAAAAACTAAAGATAACACATATATATATATAATTAATTTTTAAAAAATTGAGTATTGTATAGGTTATACTTTTATTCAGGAAGCATTAAATACTTCCGTCGAACAAAGTTATTGTATCTGTAAAATATTACCGTATCAAAACATATTAAATAGTATTTGCGGGTGAACTTAAAAAAATAGTTGTTCTAAAATCATTGTAGGCACTTCACGCATTTAATTATTTTAAAAATACGTTTTCACTAAACGCATCGCCGATACAAATATAAAATACATGCCAGTGTGCTATTAGTTGTTACCTATAATTTTTCTCGCAAGGCCGGAAGGCGCTGCGCACAGTATAATTTGTTCAATGGCAGTTTAAATATTGACTGTTACTTCAACCACAATTATTTTTCCACCGGATCGATTAATCACATAATTCCGTGAAAAATCCTTTAAGCGACTGTATTGCATAATAGTACGTCACGTCATGATATTACGACGATATTGTCGTTTTTACCTATACTATACGAAAATTTAGAAAAATAAAACAGTATCGTAATATTATTATTTGGTATAGTGTATTATTATGTACCTCCGATTACGCAATGTCAACGAGATTAGATTTCTCACGAGTTCACAACGACGTGTCACGGCGGCGTAAAACAAATACGTCGGTCATAACTCAAATTAACTATAGAACACTGTAGTATTTACATTCTACAGCATATCTACAGTGCGATTCACCAACTATGCTTAACCCCAATTTATTTATTCTGATTTTTGGATTTCTTAATTCAACTTAAAGACTATATTTTAAAGTATTTATATTTTTTTCTAATTAAACTCTGTTTTTTTTTTCAAATTGTTATATGTAAAATTAATTATAGGTACCTATAGTAATACTATGCTAATACATTAATATTAATTGTCTTTTATAGTTACAATTTTTAAATTATCATAGTATAACTCGTGTCTTCTAAATCTATAATCATGGATTATACCTTCATATATATCTTCTTATTCAATAACTTGGTAATTTATCACTTGCATTTTGACGTTTACGTTTACATTTTAAAAATAAACACATTTGATTTTCAGTTTTACAGTACACAACCCCGCCATAGAATTCTTTAAATTCTAAAAAAAAAATATTTGCAAATATGGTTCTTATTTATTTGTATACATTAGACTTAAAAAACTGCATTTGACCTAGTACTATAGGTATATAAAGAATAGAACAGGGGTGAATATACTTGATGAATCACTCTGTATGTATAATAACTTCACAGTTATATCTTTGTCAAATACTCTCACTCGATCGCTTGATGCAGACGGCACAACGGGTTATATTCGTATAATTGTATATAGATGCACTTACTCATGCACTCTGAATTTCGTAATGTATCATAATCGTTGCGTTTGCGCAGAACCCCAGTATGCCAATGGCCAGAGCCGGTTGGGTAGTACGCACGCTATTGCTCAGTGATCAAAACACCGTACTCAGGGACCGGAAGACCGGCGGTGGCCGATCCGTGGTCCGGAGATGCGCTTCCGGCAGTGAGCTGATCGACTGGCTGATGAACCTAGTATCCACTGATCACGATTCGTTCAGCAGACACGACGTCATTGGCATGTGGCAAGCTCTGCTTGAGGAAGGAGTCATATCGCATGGTGAGATAAAAATAATGTCATCGGAATAACAGTTTTCTTTGTTACTATTATTATAATTTTTATCATTTATTCAATTAATTAATTAATTAAATAAAAATAATAAATAATTATAATAACAATAAATAATTTTTGAAACTGTTTTTAAAATTATATAAATTCACTCAAAAGTTGAATTCAAAAATATTGTGAAAATTCCAGCGATGTTTTTTGTGCTCGTGAGTATAATATATAATGTACAGATGTTCTTAATAAAAATGCCAAACAAAATATATGTTGAAGTAAAAACAAAATAATTATTATTCACAATTACAGTTTTATTAGAGTTATCTGCCTTATTACAAAATAAAACAATCAAAACTATTTTCAACATTTATAATTTTTATTCTTATTTATGACTATGATTATTCTTAGTATTTAATGTTGGGCATTATAACAAGTTAAAAAGTAAAAGTTGTTAGCAATTAGAAACTTTTTTGTATTTAATTTATAAAAACTTTATTGGTTTTTATTGATATTAACTTAATAAATAACGAGTTAACAACTTTCAATCAAATCTAAGTAACGCATTTACATATTAAAAAAATAATATAATAAAATAAAATATTGTTGATGATACGCATAAATAAAAAATATGAATCATACATTTTTCTTCGTATTATCATTAGTTAGAATTGTTAAATAAAAATAAACTATAATTGATACTGTATAGGCATTAATTTTAAACCACCTCATGGCTATTTAAATACTAATAAAAAATTTTATCATAACATTTAAGTCAGTAAATAAATGTTTAGTTAACATGATATAATTCAACTTAACTGAGTTTCAAGTAATTACCCTAGTTAAAATATATCATTACATTTCCAAGTTTTAATATATACATTTTCATAATTTATAAATACATTTTTAACATTTTAATATAGATAAGACAGATACAACATTAAAAAAATCATCTTCTTAACAATATAGAGTAAAAATAGTTGGTTCTCATTTAATAAAATGAATTAGTATAACCTCTTGACATTTTGAATATATTCTCAATATAGATAGTATGCAAATCTAAGTATTTGAAAATATGGTTAAATTTAATAAATAAATAATTTATATTATTATTAATAGAATAAATAGAGGGAAAAACTTAGAATACTTGGTGAATCACCCAATCTAATGACGATAAAAAGAAATCAGGAAATTAGTTAATTATTACAAGTAAAAAGAAAAAAAACATTTAACTTTTACTATTTTTTTTAATAACTGTCAAAATACCAGAAAATTACATTTAAGAAAACTAGATGACCATGTATAAAATAAAACTTCGAGTACCCACCCCATACTATAATATAACATGATTTAATTTTTTAATTATTATGATTGTAATAACATCGATCAATAGTTAACATTTACATCACTCCATTTTGTTCATACAGCTACCGGGGAACATCCGTTTAAGGATAAGTGTCTATTTTACAATTTTTGGCAAGACAGAGAAGGTGCTCTAAACACACCCACCATACAAGACGTGGCCGAGGCCGAAGAGCATCTAGAAGAAGCATTGCAAGAACTTATCCATAGAGGACCAGATGCGCATTTACGTCTGATCCTTCGATCACCGTGAGTAACCGTGACAGTTATATAATATATCATATAATACGTATATGATGAATATAATATCTTATATTTTCGGTGTTTTTGTTCGATAGGAGTTCGGAAAGGACGCCTGAGGACTTGGAGCTGATATTTGAGGAGTTAAGCGTGCAGAAGGCTCTCGTTCATCTGCCAAATTCTGTGAAACGGGAACTGGCATCTGTTGTGGTGTTTGAAGCTCATCCTAGAGCCGGCCATATACGTAAGTGAATCACGTCCAAGTTCGTAAAGTACGATGAAAGTTTTTATTAAGGAGAAAAACTGATATAGGTAAAAAAAATGGGGTGGGAATATGATAGTGATTAAAATGTACGATGGTAATTAAATAATCAAAATAGAATGAATGTTATTCTAATTTATTATGTACTCATTTATTTATGTTACAAAAAATATTGAAAATAATAGTTAACATTTTCTTAAGAACCATTCATAAGTACAAAAAAATCTCAGAAATATGCAAAATAAAACTTATTATTTAAATTTAATTTTTAATTATTTAATTGTAAAACGTGTTACATAAACTATTACATCCAATAAAGGTATTGGATTTGGATTTCTGAATTTTCAAAACAACTTAAACTGTACTAAGATAATATAATATCATGTATCACTAATATTAATACTTATATTAAATTACATAGTTTATATGAAATATATTATAAATTTATTATAATATATTATAAGTCATAGTCGAATGACTTTAATTAAGACTCACCTTATAAATTTTACCATTATAAATTCATATTAATTTAGTATTCAATATTAACAAATGTCTACCTATAATGTAAAGAGGACACCCGTTTTCACCATAGCTCATAGGTACAGTGTTTTATTAACATAATAATACTATTATAATTATTCCGAATGCTTCCGGACGATTATTATTATAATACCGTTCAACTGGAAATACGGTGTGGTCATGATTTCTCCTTCGATTATTCACGAATAATGTAACTCGGAAACCTAGTAAACCGTAAACACGTCGAACACAGCATATAGCTAACACATAATAAACAGCGACTATGCTGTTCGTTCGCTGTCAAACATCCAGTGATACAATATCTGTCGGCCACGATCGTAACACCTCGGTGGTCTTGTGTATTCTGTCTTAGTGTTTCGACAAGGAGACGAAGGCAAAGCGTGGTACGTGATCATGCAGGGCGCGGTCAGCGTGGAAACGTACTCCAAAGGCATTGTAGAATCGTTGTACGAAGGCGAAGACTTCGGTGGTTTGGCGTTAATACATAACGTTCCAAGGTATTTTTAAATCGTGTACTTTGCAATATTGTATCAATCGCAATAATATTGTTTTGTATTAATTTCGATTTTTTTATAATCTAGATCAGCGACCATAACCGTCAAAGAAGACAATACACATCTGCTGCGTGTAGACAAAGACAGCTATAATAAAATCGTAAGGGACATCGAAGCGAATACAGTCAGACTGAAAGAACTCGGTAGTGACGTGCTGGTACTAGAAAAATCTCCACGATTACACAAGTACAACGTTACGATAAAAATTATAACATTCATAATTAGTCTTCTATTACGTACAATCGAATATCATATAACTTACTAAAGGTTATGTTTATTAACTTAGATACATGATTATTGCCGGAACTCCGCAAAAAATTTTAGAACATCTACTAGAACACAGACTAAGTAGCACAAATGTCGCAAGCTCCAGGAACGACCCATGTCTAGACGATTTTTTATTAACGCACATAGTATTTATGCCCACTAGGACATTAGTATCAGAACTCAATAAATAATATCCTTTTATAATAGCAATAAAATTACATTTTTATATCATGTTATTTATTATAATAAATGTTAATTATTTGTAATTGTTTCCTTAACGTATATGTTTACTTATCATATGGAAAATCCAGCTCAAGACAGAGAGTACACCATCAATTGTAAAAGAAAAGTAGTACAATTTGTATACAGATGGGTAGTAACCATAAGGCATCCGGTATTTGACGATGTCATCTCGATGTCATTTCTCGAGGTATTTTAAATTGCATGAAGTTAATTGTTATTTGCATATTTATCGACAAAATATTTTTATATTTCCATCAGGAACTGGCCAGTGATGTAGAAGCTGATTGTCAACTGTTGGGTGGCAAAAGTCAAGCTTTGCAAGAGGAAGCCAGCCTAATGCATCATATTATGTCTCGATTGAGAAGGTATCAGGATGAACGATCAGAAACTTCGGGCTTAAAATGGAAGTTACCACCTGGTGGTCAACCCATTTGCCTGTTTTCAGCAATAAGCAATCCGTCAAAAAATAATAGACCGATCATCCGACCAAACGATGACAGTAAGCACATGATATTATAAATTCATGTTATTATCGTTTAAAGTAAACATCAAAACTCATTAATTATTATTTTAATTGTTTTTTACGATAAGTAATATATGTGTTTTTATATTATGTATATTTCAGTTATATTCCGAGTGTATTGTGCCGATCATACATTTTGTACGTTACGACTGCCTGTCAATGCCACGGCAGAAACTATCAAAGTGGGAGCCTACGAAAAGTGCAGTCTTCGACATCCCGTACAAGATCTAAGGATAGTAGAAGTAAAATCAAACGGGGAAAGGGTACCGTTCAGGGACAGTGAACACTCGATACCCACCACTGTAGCACTAAACAGTTGCATATTTCTAACGCCAAAAGACCACATGGATGCATTGGTAATTTAAATACATTTTTCAAGTTGTCGTGTATTGATATTAATATGTATTGATATATTGATATGTATAATATATATATGTATGATATTTTCTTACTAAACTCTACATCAAAATAATTAAAAATCTTGTTCACTTAATTTAATCTAAATAATAATGTGAATTATGCGCAGACTAATATAAACAATTTAAGTGATGACTGAATAAAAATGTGTATGATTTTCATAAAATAATGATAATAATCTTTATTAGGTAAGTAGTTTTAATATAAGGATAAAATATAATTTAATAATTTAAAAATAATAAAATATAGTATGCAAACACTATAATAAAAATGTCTATAAAGTAAATGGAAATATGTTGCCAACTTTAAGTATGAAATAAATCTTAAAATCACCTTCTTATATGAATTGATATTCGAAAGTGAAAATAGTACTTATATACGTAGTTTTAAAGATAATCGGTATCTAAGTAAAATAATAATTTGTTCATAGGTTTAATGATTTATGTTAGATTAGGATAGGTGATTATAAAATATAGACGTCCAATTAACACTAGACAATCCATTACCTAATAAAATTTAAATCTTTATTTTTAAGCATAGGTATCAGTTTATTTATGAAAAACTGTATTAGTTTCACCACAAATTAGAATAAAAATTGTATATAATATGTACGTCTTATAAATGAAATTCAAACATACCTAGATAAATAGTTTATTTGATGTATAAAACTGGTTTTGATAATTCTAATTTAATTACTATTTTTGTCTCTCCTCCATTTATAAAAAAGTTGTTTATATTACATTTACATTTATAGTTACAGTAGTAAAATATTTGAATTGTATACAAATCTTTGAATTTAGCAATTCTGATTATTTTTAAAACATAGTACTTAATTAAAAATCAATCTTACTTTGTTTAACTCGTCATTAATGATTTCTTATATCAGTGCCTATGTCTTTTACATAATGATCACGATCTCACATATAACATCATAAATAAATTACACTAATATGAATAATATATAACTTTAGACATGTGTGCCAGAACAAGAAAAATCCGAAGGGGCGGAAATATCGAGTGATTTTGATTCACTGAGCACCAAGGAACTGGCGTATCACATGACACTTTTCGATTGGGAATTGTTTTGGAATGTTCATGAGGTACAAAGCAACATTACCTTTCGTTTTACAAAAAAAAAAAAAAAAAATAATAATAATAATTTAAAATCAATTATTTTAATTGTTTTATTTAGTATGAATTGATATACTTAACGTTTGGCAGACATCGATTCCAACAGATCACATCAAATTTAGATATATTTCTCAGGCGATTCAACGAGATTCAATATTGGGTCATCACCGAGATATGTATGTCACAAAATATATCAAAAAGAACGAATATACTGAAAAAAATGATAAAATTGGCAACGTAGTAAGTGATGTACATAACTATACTTTGACTACTTTGATTATTGTAAAACATTTCTTAGTATGCTTAGAACCTATAATCGAAATATATTAATTTTAATGGTAAAAAGTGGGTAAGAGGGTACCGCTCTGCTGTATATAAGATGTCGTATGGATCATTATTATGAAGTGTTTAAGAAGTGTTTAATTTGAATCCAATGAATCCATTTGAATCCATTGTATACGAAAAACGATTCTGGACGGAGATGATTTGTCAGCTTAGAATATAATTTCGAATGGTTGGTGAAAACGGTGGTTAACTTATGGAGAATCTCGTATTGAATTTTCAACTCTTAGCTACTTATACAAAAAATTTTATGAATTATACCTACAAAAAAATTTGCAAATAGTCATGGTTTTGACGAATTTTTGTCAATATTTAAACTTCAAATGCTAATAAAAAAAATTGCGCCTATGTATTCTTATAATTTTTTAATCACTATAAGAAGAACTTATGAGAAACTTTGTAATCAATTTTCAAGTATTTTGATTTCAAGTATCTACGACTTATACTTTTTGAAAAATAACAAATATTTAAATCGTAAATCGTTATCGTTAAGCTATTTCCTAAACATTTAAAATTCAAACGCACTTAAAATTTTTCCTATAATGATGCTACGAATTTTCTCTATAGCTACTTGAAGGAAAACTTATAGAAAACTTACTGTTGTATTTTTAATTCTTAGTTATAAACACAAAAAATTTTATAATTTTTAGACTTCAAAATTACTTGCAAATTTTCGCGTTTTTGACAGATTTCGTAAAAAATTTGAACTATAAACGCTTATGAAAAAAAAATTGTGACCAACGGTTTTTAATTTTTTTTTAGCTACAATAAGAACAACTTATAAGAAACCTTGTATTAAATTTTCAAAACTTTTTGGTCATCCAAAATGTTTTTATCGACACTTCAAAAAAAAATTTCTCAAAAAAATCAAAAATTTCAGTGGTCTATAAATAACACAAAAAGTCAAAATTTTTTGAAAATTTAACTGTATATAGATAATATTGATATAAACATTTGGTGAAAATTTCAAGTATTTACAGTGATTAGTTTTTGAATTACAACCATATTATGAAAAAATCGATGTGGTCGAAAACTGGTTTTGCGTAAAAATTTCCGTTTTTCCTCAATTTTTTTTTGATTTTTGCCGAAGCTTTTGAAAACTATTGGGAAATTCAAAAAATGACCTCACCAATGCACCAATAAGATTTATTTTTCCATCGGAAACCACCCCCAAAGTTTGAAATTGAAGCATTATTTCGATACGTTCTCGTGTACACAGACACAAAAAAGAACACACACACACACACACAACAATGAAAAATCAATGCATTCATCCCTCTGCTCAGAGTCTAAAATGTTACTACAATTCAAAAATTCCACAAATGGTGATTAGTACCTGAAAAAATATACTAATAATATTATCTAAATAATTAAAGTAGATCAACACACCAGCGCAATCTATTGCTTAAATGTATAACTTTTTGAATAATAATAATAATATTAATATTTTATGAAATTTAAGTACTAAAAATATGACTTAACCTAAGTTTTACTCTGTCGTTTTATTTATTCTAAATTATTAATTAATTTAAATCTTAAGGTATTCGTAAATTGGATTTAATTAAGTAGTCAGTTTATAAAACACGATAGACATTGTAGAGTTAATATTTGACTTTCAACAAGTTACAGGGGTCAAGTGTAGACTTACAAATTATCAAACATGTATTTTAAATTACAAATGGTTTGTTGCTTAATTATTTCAAATATTTAAGTAACAATTATTAATTTAGTATTATAAAGGTATAGTATACACAATACTTTTGTAAATTATTTTTATTGTTGATGCAATAAATACGGTATTTAAAATAACAAAAAACAAGAAATATACCTACAATAATTTCTTAGAAATCTTTGATAGTCAAAAAGGTTAGGTTTTAGAACACAATTTTGGTTTGAGATATTTGGATAGGTTTTGGATAATGAACTGTGATATTTTGTATAAACAAGTTATTGTTCTATAATATACATATAAAATACTGGTTTAATTATACATTTAAAGATAAACAATTTGGTGTTAATGTTAATGTGAATGTTATTATTAATAAATGTTTTGAGTGGGCGTACACGAGAATTTATATTGAGTCGTTTAAATTTGATAAGCTATACTCAAATTAGTCTAAGCTTGGGAGTTAATCCTAAATATTCAATTGTTTATAAGATTTAAATTTGAGTAATAAACTTGGAGACAGGAAGTAAATACATAAGCCTTAATTTTGTGTATCAGTTTTCTATGAGTAAAAACTGATTTTTAAAGTATTAACAAGAGATAATTGGATTGAGATTTATAGAAATATCAGCAACTAGCGTGTATGGCGTGGTAGGTTTATCAGGCGCATAGATAGAATTTTACCTTCAGGAACACACTCACTTTATAGACTTAAAATTAATAAACTATATATTCTTACCCCCTCTGAAGTCCCAACCGCTCAAAAAATATTATTATTATCCATAGTTAATCAATATATGCACGTACACAAGGGGTTTATAAACCATGGTTGCAACTACAAGAGGTGCATAGGATGTGAGAATCTCTCGGACTGCTGTTAAATAATTATAACAAAGAGTAATAGTTGAATAATTTAATTATATTTTTCCACTTTACATTTAACTATGCAATACTACGTTTGAATAGGAAAGTAAATATCAAGTTTATTATTATTATTATATTATATGAATTGTTAGTTATAAAACTAGATTATTTATAAATACTAAATGTATCACCTTTCACACTTCCGAAATATCGAATAAGGTACACTTATGAGACTAGAATTAAGTCATTTTATCATTTCCTTTTATTTAATAATATTATATTTTCTTATCTGACTTGACCTAATAAACTTTATAGATAATTTCTGGTAAAAATTAAAGAATTGGATAGCTATAAAATGTATTAAAATTTTTTTTATTAAATTTTTTTAAATATTATGTAATTTCAACCAAGTATACATTTTAGGTAATTGAATTGCATGTACTATTATGTATTCCGTAATAATTTTGATGTTGAATAATATGAAAATAAAATGAGTTTTTCATTACATGAACCATTTAATATTTGCTTATACTTTTACAAAAAATTGGAACTAAAATAACATTATAATTAATCATTTTTTCAGCTGCAAAGAGTATTATAATTTTAACGCATTCTTCGCAATCCTTATGGGACTAAGTGACGTAGCCGTTAGTCGGTTGTCAACTACTTGGGACAAGTTACCGTCTAAGTCACGAAAACAGTTCACTGAATATGAGACGCTCATTGACCCAAGCCGGAACCACAGAGCGTACCGAATCACTGTCGGCAAATTGCCCTCTCCCATGATACCGTTCATGCCCCTGCTCATCAAAGGTAAGAGTATAACTACCGTTGAAAACCTATGAACTTTAACAGTACTAAAACGCTTTAGAACAATAAAACACTGAACACTATAATAGTATAGTAATGCACTTGGCCTATTTATCACGTTTGTTTATCCTAACTCGTAATACATATAATAAAATTATGAGAGCGTGCAAAACATGTTATATTTTTAATTTTATTATTCGTACTATTAAAAATGTTTATTGTTTACGTAATGTGTTTTAAAAACTTGTTTTATTTACTGAAATCGTTATCTACCCACATACTTTAGCTGCAATAATAAAAAAAAAGCCACCAAACGTTTCGCATGTAATAAACCATAAAATAACGGTGCTTACTTATTACAACGACACTATAATTACATAATAAATTAAATACGTTATATGCTTTTCTAGACATGAAATTCACCCATGATGGCAACAAAACGCACGTGGACGGTTTGGTAAACTTTGAAAAAATGCATATGCTGGCCCAAACTATGAGGACGCTCCGGTATTGCCGAGCCAGACATTTGGGTGAGAAGTGTTTTATATGGTTTTTTTAGTGTTCCATCAATTATGTCATTTTTGAAATGGATCAGTGGCATGGTCATTACTGAAAAATTTTTTTATTTTTGGGGGGGGGCACAATTATGACCATTTTTTTTTTGTTACCAAAACAAAAATAAAATAAAATTTGTCTCAATAATCAGAGATAATCAATTAATAAAATTCATCTTTATGAATATTATTGCAGATAAATTTCTTAATTTAGAAGATTATTTAAATAGTTATGTATAGTTAAATAAAGTGAAACAAATCGTTATAAGGAGTTTGCAAACGGACAACTTCTTAGGAGTTCGATATAGGCAATAATATAAGTGCGTGCGTGCAATATTAGAAGTGTGTGCGTAGTAAATGTGTTATTGACACCGTCTGGTGAAAAACTACTCATTTATATAAAATATATTATAATAAATAAAATATACTGAATGAAACATTTAACGTACCTATGACAGTCATATTTCAAAAACTATTAACATTTTGGAAAGTATTTTTGTTACATTATGTTAAGTCGTTTTTCTAAAAAATATATACATATATTTTTGTATAATAACAATTAATATGCATTTTAATTCTTATTTCTTAAATATATACAATTTCTTATGTATATAACAATTGTATTTTACAAGTAGTTTACGAGTTATAAGTATTTAATGTTTAGTTGCACGGAGTGGAGTACTGGAATGGTACCGTGTAATCTTGCAATAAAATATTATTTCATCATTCCGATCATGTAAACTTTAAAATATTTAATATAGGTAGCTAATAAACTTCTTATTAAAATTGTATTTTTATGTAGATCAAAATACTTCGAATAATAATTTACTTTAGAATATTAAATTTAAAATGTAGATAAGCTATTGTCCAAAAGAGTAAAGATATAGTTTTTTAACTAAAATTATTATTTCGTAATAGCTTATAACTGTTTAAATTATACATTTTAAAAAACAGTAGTTTCCTTGGAATAATGAGTGTTTTACGTAAAGAATCGCAAAGTATATATTATGCGTATATCGTATTGTGCCGCTATAATACCGCTAAAGCACACTTCATTCATCGAATTACGTTTTTCAGTGTTGGAACCACCGGTGTCGAAAAACGAAGCCGACGTCAAGTCGTATGTGAGCTGTTTAAGGTGTGTGAATAACGAACGGACGTTGATGAGCATGTCCCAGAAACTAGAACCCAGAAGAACTTAGACGCTCACCTACAACGGTATCATAACATACAATAAATACTTAACACGATTCAACGATATCTTAAGAGTTGTATCATAATATTATAACATTGTACAGAGGACTCTTCTCCGAGTAAATACTGTATACATAATATAATAAAATGTACTATACATTACACTACCATAAGTACACACATGCATATAAACGATGAATATTGAGTATTTTATTCGTGTATACGCTGTAGTACTTATCATAATATTGGCGTATATAATAAATATAAATATTATTTTTTTGTTCTAAATCGTATAAATTTTGTTTTTTTTTTTTTAGTTTTTATTTCTTGTAAATTATATTATGTATACAGGGTGATTCACCAAGGACGTCCACCACCTTATTTCAATAATAGGTTATTAAAAATCTGTTTTTGTAATTTTTAAATACACCCAAAGGCCATATTTTCGAATATTTGTAAAAAATTTAATATAAAAAATAATGTTTTATATCTATACCTAACCCAATCACCGAATCTCTCATAAACTTATTTTGTAAACATAAAAAATAGACTAAATTGTGACCACCTGGATTATATACACAGACCATTATTCTTTATACCAACTTAAAGTTTAATAACTCGAAAACCATTTGTTCAAATTATGATTAAGATAGCTATAGGTATATTAAAATTTAAAAAAAATAATAATACCAGCCTAACAATTTACAGGAAAAAATGAGTTTACTTTTAAAAAAAAAGTTTGTATCGCCAAAAGATTATTAATTGATACAAAAAAACCTCAATTATTCGAAAATACGATCTACGGTTGAGTTTAAAAATTTCTAAAATCCGATTTTAATTAACATCATTATTTAAGAAAAAATGACAGGCGTCCTCCTTATCACTCTATACAATATGATGAGTACAATTATTGTTATTATTATTGATGCACGAATCTCCTCTCAAATGGCAATATTATTGTTATTATTTATTATAATATAAGTGTTTTTTTTTCTTGTTTTCCTTTTTTACCCGTATATAAGACGTGTTAATACAGGGTAGAGAGATACGTCATAGTATTTTTTTTGTTTTTTCTTAAATGTATTTCTTCATTATTTCTTAGCTTTACGTTTAGTTTAAATGTATATTATAAAATAATATGAGACAATCAGAGAACGATGATAATCATTCCCGGATGAAATTTAATAATAAATGATACGAGATGGTTATTATTATTTATTATTATTATTATAGGTATTATGTACTTTTATTTGCAAAATTCCAATCAGTAAATCTTTTTGATTATGATTATTATCAAATTAATACGATAATACTTTAATAAATTATGCATCACGGAAACACCATAGGTTCTTAGAGCTTGATAAACATAGAAATAATGTATTATTTTAGATATACGAATAGAGTGTGACAACATTCAGTACGAATTACTGCCGTGTCGAGAGATCTTTACTGTTTGCTAAAAAATAAAAACAATTATAATTTCAATAAAAAAAAAAAAAATTATAAACGACATTATGTTATTTCATAATATAGATAATATAGTATTATTACTATACCTAATGTGTTATTATTATGTCTAATAAATTGTTAGTTTTTTTTTTTTTTATCGGCACGCTGTTAAGCTGATTATTTTCACACTCTATGCATCGACTTTATGTACACTTATTCTTATCATTAAGATCTAGTCTATTTTAAATTGTATGTAGTATACTTTTTTTGACTACAGATATTTTTTGTGATAATAATATTATGGGTCCATTTTTCCAACTTACAAATATCTTCCGATCATATTGTTTGTTTGTTCGATCATTATTATGTGTATCTCAAACGGCGTTTGTATTCTAATAGTTGTTATAGTGATTTATAAAATACTGTATGTAATTATATATAAGATAAACCCGAAGACATTGTATTATTTACAAATCTAAAAGCAAAATTGTCTATTACTACTATAGCTACATAGATATACAGTAGTATCATAATAATACATAGTTGGAAACGATATTACTTATACCAAGAATTTTTTTTTATAGATATTTCTGTTCGTTTTTTTCTATTGGTACATCTCTCTAATATTTTGTATTATTGATTACATTTTAACACTGTATAAAATGCATCCTTGTAACGTTCTCTTTTCTATCCAAATTGAATTGTGGAACTTTTATTGATACAGCTACATTGTTTATATTGTTAGGCTTACCATCACTTTATTGTCTTCGAAATTTCGCATTATATTATAGTATATATTCGTACAATATATTACTATAATATGCAATTTTTATAGTATTATAAATAATTTTTTTTAGTCATTGTGTTGTTTAAACTTAAAATTTGTTCCATATTTCTTTATAATTTATACATAATTTGTGTTACATTTTAAACGTTAAATATATGTGTTCTAAAGCAAATACAAAGCAATTAAAAAAAAAAAAAAAATGATGTAGTTGTTTTTATTTAATATTAAATCTATGTATAGAACATACAAATATTATAACTTTGAATATTTTTGATATTATTATTATTTGAAACATATCGAATCATTTTCAAAATGAAAGAAAGAACTGCCCAAGAAAATAAGTTATGTTACATAGAAAATCTTGTCACCTTGTATTGTCACGATTTACCATGTAGTGATAATAAAATAAATGTCAGACATGACCTATGATTAAATAGTATAATTTATAACCTACTTGTGCAAA
>VUJU01000745.1:39906-66994 GCA_009835225.1 Aphis craccivora | reverse complement strand
AAAAAAAAACACATAACATTATCCACGAAAACATTAAAAAACATTTTTGTCAAGTAGAATACATTAGTAAAATAAAAAATATTTTATGATATTTTATCATTATCACTTTGTAGTTAGGTTATGTGTGTTTTAAACGTATATACCTAATATATTATATTTTAAACTGTTTACTGATAAAATTTAAAAATAAACACGGAAACTATGTAAACAAAATATATTTTATGATCACATATTCAAATATTAAAATCACAAAGTAATAATAAAACCATATATTTTTATTTTTATGCAGCAGTTATTATATACGATTTTAATATTTTGGACTATTTATCAGAAAACTACTTGTATCATAAATAGTTCAACATTTAAATCCATAGTAATTTTAGATGCATAATAAATGTTAAAGCAAGTCGAATATTTTATCTACCTTTTAAGATCCAAGTCCAACAGGTAAATTTTATTTCAAATTTTGAATACATGTTATATCTCATGATTAATTAGACACATAGACACACTAGGATTTGTCATCACGTCAGTGACTACAGTTTTATACGTTATACTAAGACAGAATGTATATTTTTGCTAAGGTAGGATAGTAAAAAAATTAAATAGAGTTAATTAAGTTAATTGGTGGTTAGATATACAATTTATTTAATATAGAAGGTATAAAGTTAATAAGATATATAGAAAAATAATTATTTAATTAAAAAAAAATTAATTATTTTTTTAAATAATAATTAAACATTATGTTGAAAATATAATCTTAATAATATACCGTTATTTCTATTCTAGCGGACTAGTTTTAATGATTTAAGCAATTATTACACAGTCGTCTTAACTTAATTTTAAATTTTATATTAATTACTAACGATAATACTTTATTAAAATATATAGGTATTAAAAATATAAGAAAATAAAAAAAGGTGGGAAAAAATAAGAAATTTTAACTATGAATAATAATGGTAACTTTTTATTGTTCCAATATTGATAATGAATTTATCTAGTAGACATATTATATAAATATATTATACTTGATTTTTTATTAAAAATAAATTCAAAAACTGAATTAAACATATAGAACATTTTTTTTAACTACTTTTTAATGTCTTTACTACAGATTATTTTTATATTTTAGTAATTTATAATTCACTTAGTTTTAAAAAAATATTAATATTAATATTATAAATAAACTATAATATACGAGAATGTATAATAATAATAAAAATACATGCGTAGTAACTTAACCGTATTGTGTACAAGCAATAACAGTAATATGTTATAAAAAGACCTTTTGTATGTTTACCTATCTGTCCGATATATGTAGGTATATATTATAGGTATATTACACGAGTTTTCAAAAACTTCCAAAAGTTAAGTATGTCAATAACACGTTGTTATTTTATTGTCATTTATCATTATATAATATAAAAATGAATGAAAATTCTAAATATGTTTACACGTTAAACTGCTATAGACGTTATATACGATATTTCAACAGCAGATGTCGCGTCACGTGTAAATTTCTCGTTAAAACCCGTACCAGCTCGTCCTAACATTATAGTGTATCTTCTGTTTATGAGAATATTATAGTACGATAATTCGTAGATAAATATTATATTATACTAGATGCTGCCCCGTCTTCTAATTATTCACTTTTTATTTTATTTTTTAATATTTTCGTAAATAAAATATAAGGCAGGTACTTATACAGCAATTTTAATTGTTGTTAAATTTAATTAAAAATGCTATTTTTTGTCTTAGAAATCTAACATTTTTACAAAAATTGATTTTTGTGGTGCTAAAGATGACCAAAGCTAATATCATTTAAGTATATGAATAATTTGCGACTCGAAACTGACATGGCGTGCAAGACTACGTTTTCATATTTTATTTTATGCATTTTAAAGTCTATAAAGGAAAAACGAGGGGTGTGGGATTACTAATGATATGTGCTGGAATACAATAATAGTATGTTCTGCTTAGTATTGCCCACAGTCAGACACTCGAACGAGTAGGACGGGTATGCACGATGACGTCAAATGCGGTGAGACACCGTAGCCCGTTAATATTACATAACGTCATTATTACGGCAACAGCTGTAGACGCCATACATCGATACTATGTCGCTGTCAGAAGCAAGTGTGAAATGTCAATTAAAATAATATCATTATACATATTTATGTATTTTGACGTTCGTGACAGCGGTGATGATAAAACTAGATTTAATCGCGACTCGTTTCAGCTATCCGTTATAACAGTGTACACTATAATATCATTTCCGTCATTACATGATGTCGTCGATGCAGTATCGACTCGTATATTATAAAAAATAAAGTAATCATTTACTGGAAACAGTACTGAAAGTCGGATGTACACATTTATACGATATGTTTGTGTATAATTTTATTATTTGTACGTGACAATATGATGTTATTGGTACCTATACTGCTACTGATGCTTTATTATATAAAATAATATTTTTTTAAATATTTTCAATTTAAGACACGCATTCATTTACTGAGGCATTTGATTTATAAACTTAGATACAACATTATAATTTTATAAAGTGTTCTAGTGATTTTTTTTATGTGAACTTGTATTTTTAATTTTTCCACCATTTTACAGTTATCTTTTAAAATATAATCATGAAATGTAACTATAATATTATATTATTTTATTGCATTACAACATAATATTGCATGATTAAACGGCGTTATGATTAGGCAATTTAGGTACACCACTTTATTGCTTTCTTTTTTCCTGGATCTAACATAATATGTATTATTATTGTATAATAATAATTTATAATATTTTGTTTTAATGCATTTCGATAATATTATTATATTATATTATTCGATAATGTATGTTTTAATTTTTAAATGGTTACTTAATCTAATGAAATGAAAGTAGTTGATCATTAAATAAGATTCCATAACTATTTCAATAATAATAATTGCCAAATTCTCTAATAAATTATCGATCACCCGATAATTTTTTTAAAAAATTCTATCCTTAGCGTATTAAATAACCAAGTTATACATCATGCGTAAATCATTTCTTTGTAATTTAGATTAATGCATAGTGATCTTTATAAATTTTAAGGTCCAATAAAATAATATTAAAATTTAGTTTCTTGTACTACGTTCATCTTCAACCAAAGATAAATTAACAATGATTTCTCTACGAAAAACTCATTATTAAATTAACAACAAAAACAAAATCAAAAATATCCTGGGGAAAAAATAAGTTGACAAGAAATTAGGAGGGAGAAGTCTAGTATTATACGAAGAGGGTTTGTTTCTTGCATGACAACAACTACCTCGCGTTCCCCGTGACACAAAAGCTCTCTTAGATAAATTTGGTTGGGACAAGATTTCACATCCACCCTTTCCCCACCCAAATACCACCTGTTCTTAAGTTAAAAGAAACATTTGAGATGAAAAAATATTTCGACGGATGAAAATTTGAAAACAGAAGTCACCCAATACCTAAAAAAAGAGATGGTGACAAGTTTCTATGAGACTGCCATACAAAAACTTAAAGAGTGGTATGAAAAATACATCCATATTAATGGTGATTATAGGAAAATATAACTCATATAAAATGTGTATAAACTCATTTATAACATTTTTAAAATTTAACTTCATTCAATCATAATTATTTTGGAAACCATTTGAGACATTCCTCATATGACATTTTTATATATATAAATTTGGAATTATAATAAACTTCAATATTTTTGTATACATTAAAAATATATATGTATAATATTACAATTAAGAATGTTTAATACATTAGGTAATTAATATAAATACTACATTATATTGTACGATAATATAAGCATTAGGGCTAAAAAAATGGTATTCGACTTTTAATATTTACTTCAGTTTAGTCTGATTCCCTCTGCACCGTCATAAATTATTCAAAATTATTAAACGAATTTTAAAACTTATCCATAAAATCTACAGTTTATCGTTGAAATACTTTTTCAATTATAAAAGAACTCGGACAATTTTATTATTATTATTATAACTTATTTGTTTGTAATTGAATTTAAAAGTTACCAATAGTATTTTTATTAAAAATTTAAGTCAAACTTAAATATTGTCTTGATTATTAAATTGTATTATTTTTCTTTACGCAAGAGGTTAATATGAGTTAAAATAAGAGCTTATTCGGCTAAGTTTCTTGATAAAATAGAAATTTTATAAAAATAACAAGATACATACAATGTATTAATAATTGCGTACTTATACATCGTAATAGGAAAGTAACTCGTAAATATTATTGCTGCCGACAGACGTAGACCAAACGGCTTACGATTTTTTATTTACTGTATCGCGTGGTGCGGATCTATAGTAAACGCCAATGCGGTTTCACGTGTGCGGTGCAGTGAGCTCGCGCGTGTTACAGCGATCGTCGTCGCGACCAAGACGACGGAATAAGAGGAATATACCCACACACATTATAAATATTAAGATAATAATGTTATAGCTGGACGATAATAATTATTATTCCGAACGTGTTTTTTCACGTCCTGTGTCACACACACACACACACAATCTATACATACACGTATATAAGTACTTATACTTGATATTATAATAATATAATACATATATAGTAGGTACTGTCGTACTGTATATATCGACAACGTGGTGTGATAACATATTCAGAAAAACGTCACTTTCCACTTCTATTTTTTTTTTTCACTGCAGAGGCGTAGACACACATACTTATAATAATATATACGTTCGACACTCGCACACAATGCATCCGAGAATGTGTGTATGAGTGTAAATGCAAGTAAGTTTACCGTAAACTATTATTCGCAGTGTGTCGAGATAAGGCGTATTAATATTGTAATCGTCAGCAAATAATTATTGCCGGTCAATATAATTTTAGCCACGAAAATATTTCGTAATATTTATCACAAATAAAAATAGAAATCACACTTGAATAAAAAATAAATCTTTAAAAAAATAAAATATATTTGTCGTTTTTTTTCTCGAGATTTTATGTATATTTTAATAGTTGTATTGTACGAGAATATTGTGTAATCACCGTTTGAATTATTTAGAAATATATAATAAATAAATTATACAAATATAAATAAGTAGGAGCGTTATTGTAGTGTGTTAAAATTTGTACGTTATAAACACGTGACGCGTATCCTACCTGTACCATAAATAATAAATAATATTATTGTTACTGCGACGGGTTTTTGTGGTGCTATACGAGAAAAGTATAATCGGATCGATTTATAGGTAGGTAAGTTTTCGACTGAAACATATTTTATACGATTATAATGTCAATGTTGCAATAAGACACTGACACTTCATATCAGAAAGAATGTTGTCGAATCGCTATGCAAAGATGTGCCTACCTATTCAAAAAAGAAAAAAGAAGAAGAAGGATAAATAGTGGTACTTTAATACTTCAACTACTATTGCACTAATGGCTGCCTAGACATTTAGTATATAAGCAAGTATAAATAATGTATGCATAAAATTATATGCGTCTCGTATATTATACTAATTGAAATGTAAATATTATATAGAAAGCGGTGCACTGTGGTTTCTTATTTGCGAATCCATCCGGAAGTGCTTCCCATTTTCTTAGACAGATGGCAAACGGATCGTTTATAATTACGTCGCATAAATCCAATATTTAATGATAACTATCTAACTATCGTTAACACACTACTATTTAACTATTATACTGTTTTTTTTCATTTACAATTTTATTACCTATTTATTTTATCCTAATAGGGTATAAAAATAATGTTCTACGAAAGTTTGTAAAAAACGAGTCAGCCGTAACCATATAAAAAAATTTAAAAATCCAATAATGTTATTATTGTGAAATATTATTAAATGTATAGGTATGTATCGAATACTAGCAAGTCATAGATATATGAACTGCCACTGCCGATAGTTTGACAGGAAGATTATATATATGAACTATACGCGAGCGAGACGGAGCTATAATATTAATATTATTATAAT
Source organism: Aphis craccivora (assembly GCA_009835225.1). Taxonomy (NCBI): domain Eukaryota; kingdom Metazoa; phylum Arthropoda; class Insecta; order Hemiptera; family Aphididae; genus Aphis; species Aphis craccivora. Next base: position 60,989 of record VUJU01000745.1, on the reverse strand, counting down.
AATAGGAAAGTCGGACACTTGTTAAATAGTCTCTTGATAACTATGATTATTATTGTTATTGTTCCCGATAAGTCCAGTCTAATCGATTAATATATGTGTGTGTGTGTGTGTGTTTTTTTTATAGTCCCCCAGATACTCCGAAAGCCATATTGATTATAATAATGATATGGTATACTTGGTTAGCGCCCGATAATCTGTGATTATAATATGATACGTAATGGACAATTTGACCATCGGCTATTATTATAGGTATAAATAAACACATACACAGGAAAATCGAACGTCAAGTCTTTAGACGTATAGTAGTCCTGGGGTGACTTAATGTGCCGTGGAACGCGATTTCGTCGTTGGATGTATAGTTAATGCGATCAAACACTATTATTACCTATACTATATTTAATTCAAACGATTATAAAAATTATTGTTTTCAACTTTTACCTGTATAAATGATCAGTATAATTTTAAAATTTGGACGACGCCTAATAGCTAGAAACTAATTGTGTATGACATAGGCACTATTATACACACTATATTATATTTTATGGTATTAATATCTATTAATTTGATCACCATAATGTCTAAGTCTGTAGTTAATATATCTATATTGTTCTTATTTATTTTTATTACATCACGAAACAAAATATGTTGAAAAATAAAATAATATGTGAAAGGCGTGTGAGTATTTAATACTTTAGAGGACGCTGAACAAAAAGCATAATATTTACATACACACATATATATATATATATGTATATCAAACAATAAAAAACATTGTGCCCGTAAAACCTTTTCACGCGGTGTAGAAGATAAAACCATTTCGTATATAGTTAAGACACCAAAAGACACCAAATGTATACCCAATATAAAAGGTAATACTTGCTGTGTCATAACATTTTTACTATGTTATGGTTTTAAAATCTGTTATTTTTATTATTCAAATTTCAAAATCCTTTTTTTTTGTGAAATAATAATAAAAACACATGATGCGATAAATATTTCTATTTATGAGTACAATAATTGGTGTTGGTATCTTATGTGTTTTTCTTAGTTTTTTAGAAAAAAAATAAATATTTTTAGAACATATATGAATAATAAATTTAAAAGTTTTCTATTCCAACAGTTCTAGTTTTTAAAATTGTATGAAAAAATTAAGTTTTTATCGTATTATTTTTAAAGTCTATTTTCTTTTTCTTAAAATTATTTTAAATTATCATTCAGTTTGAAATAATAAACCATAATTAAAATAGTACGTTTAAAGAGAAATTATTAATTAATAAATTCTTATTAAAAATTGTATCGTTAAGTTTTATGTGAAATTAAACCCAAAGAATAAAATAGGATAGGATTTATCAATTAAAATATTATATCAATATTGAAAAGTTTTTAATTGTTTAAAAAAAAATATGGAAAAGCAAATTTTATAGACTATAATATAAGAATAATATAACAATTTTATCATCATTTTTTTTTTTTTAAGAGAAAACAGATGTTTTAACAATTTAAAATTTTTAAATATTGGATTTCATAGCATTTTTTATACCTATCGTGTAATAAATTATACGATTCTATAAATAGGTAGATATGTGTGAATATAATTTAGAAAACAATAAATAGCAGGCAAAGAAAAAAATCAAAATAAAATATTCAAATTTTAAATGTAACAACCAACTGTATGGAATAAAAAATCTAGTTTTTAATAATAAAATCAATGTCTAACCGATCAATAATTCAAAAAAGTACACAGTGTACAGTATAATATAAATCATGATTTAACACTCTACAACACTTTTTAAAACGATATTATCAAACTATTTTTTAAGTGAATATATTAGGTACCTATTATAGATATATAAGTCAGATCTATATAATAATAAAAGATTAACCATAACATTTAACTATATAATAAAGTTTGTCTTAAATGGAAATAAAAATATTATTACATTAGCAAAACTTTAATTTTACTGCGATTTATGTGTGTACCATGTACACTTTTCTAAGGTATTAAAATAGTGCCTATAATATACACTATAAAGATATTTATGTTCTTAAGATTTATAGACGACGGAAATTTATAATACACAGCATACACTTATAATATGGTCGTGTTTAATTAAAAATGTTTAAATATTATTTTAAATGGTACATTCAAATGTTTTTAAAATTATTTCGATAAAACAAAATACATTTGACAAGTGCACATCGCATACATATTATTTAAATGCTTATTGTTGTACTGGCATGTCTAAATTATCGATGACTCAAATTTTCTTTCGAATAATTTAAACTTTTAAGTATATAGATACGAGTACTGTATATCTGCAGTATGTTAATATGTCATTATTTCTTTACAGTCGTAATTTTAAAGTAGAATGTTCTCCGAAATTCTCATATTTCAATGGTTTATTGGTAAATTTATAATACGATTATTCATATATATTCTCATCTATCTGTTGCAAATATTATATAGGTAATGTAGCCACCTGCCATATAGACAACTCCAAATGTCTTGCGGCTGTTTATTGTTACTTTTGTAAATGGGTGTATTTTTTTTTTTTTTTTAACTAAACTACAAAAACGGTTATGGTATTATAGGTAGGTACCTATACGTTATGCTGCGTTTAGGTAAACTAATTTTATAACGTAGGTGAACGAGTTTTTTCCATTTAATATCACGTCAGCGTGTATTTTAAATGAAAGTACTTTTTATCGCAAGCGTACAATATAATAATAATAAGCGTAAAATATACTGTGTATGTGTTTACTTGAGATTATAATGTGACAGTATGTTTATTTGTTTAGATTTATTTTGGGTGAAGGAGCAGGGTAGACGTAATGAACAGCAATAATGATAATAATAATATTATGTCGGTCACAAATAATGATGTGTGGAATATTTAATTCAGAATATATAATATTATAACGTATACCTATAATTTTAATTTTACGATTTCTTAGAAAAAAGAATATTCGTGATTCAGTTATATAATACAAACTCTATATTAATATAATTTATAATAATATGCCAAATTACATAATATCTGTTTCGTCCTCTTTAAAGGTGATTTTAAAATGGTTGTATATCTATAAAATCAACTTTCCGTATTTTTTTTTTTTTTTGAAAAAATTTAATAGTGACAGATATTTTAGTTGATACATTCTAACCTATTCTACTATGTAAATTTAACTTTGCATACAACATTTATACGGTAAACATTTTAATAATTTGAACATAGAGAACTTTTTTCGCAATTTATTCTCTTCTATACTACACATGTCTTCCTACTTATCGAATCGTATAATTTATTATATGGTGTTAAAAAATAAGACTATGATATCCAATAGGTAGTTAAAAATTTAAATAAGTCGTTAAACTTCGGTACCTACGCCGCATAGTAATAAATGTATGTATAATAATATACGCATATGAAATTTAATTAAAATTGTTTTTTTTTATTTTTTATTGATATTTAATATATTTTAATGAGTTCGATATCGCTTGTATCAGACATAATTATGCACGTGAAAACTTCGTGTTGTATATATATATATATATGCTTAGGTTAAACACCAGTTAAAACCAGAGTGGAAAATTAATGTTCAAACACAAAACAACAGCATATAGACATAAGGTGACTTAACATGTTGTAATGATATTATGGTATATATCAGCTAGGTACATATATGTATTATGTACTTATTATTACAATACTTAACGAATCCGATTTAAAACATAATAGACCCTAGTCGACTACACCTATCCACCACAATAATCGTACACACGTCATATATATATTTATTATAATTTATAATTTATAGCATATTAATAATAATGATGACATATTTTTAACCCGAACAGTTAATTATACGGCTGAGGAACAATATAAACTATAAATACGCATTAAATTATTAAACTGCAAAATATAATGAATGGTTGACTGGTTGCTCATTATTTATATACATATAATATTTTAATAACCGAATCGTCTTTAATTGTGGTTTGTATTTATAATAATTTAAATTATAAGTGAATGAAGGAGTACATATGTGGTATCAGTGGTGTTAGTACGGGGGTGTCCATAGGTCATAGTTCCCCGCTCTCACAGTTATGAAGTTTATTATAATAATTTTTAAATATAATTTAAAATCGGCAACAACGTTTTTTATAAAATGTGTCGTATAATATTTTATCTTATGAAAATATGTGTCAAGTACGTTAGGGTAATTCATTACGAAAGATACTTGACTATTCTAAGAAATTAATTTTTAAAACATATTATCAATAAAATTAAAAAATACGAAAAACGAATTCTGTTAAGTTTACACGGGAGAATCAAACAATAAAAAAAAAATATATATATATTTCATTATCATTTTATTTTAATATTAAGCCAAATAATCCACAGTTTATAAATGAAAATGGAGTATTGCACGGGTAAATTTACGCAAAAATTATACACGAACATAAAGAATATATTGTCTGATTATGGAGCTTTTTTTTCAGAAACTATCACAATCTAATCAAATCTAATCAAACGTTATTCATTCGTTAAGATGTTTTTCTTTTATTTATTATTTAAAAACTTAGTAAGTATTAATGTCAAAAAAATGAAAACGCTTAAAACTCAAATGAATGGCATGCTCTTAATATATTTTCAATTAAATTTCTTCGTCAATTGTAGTATGAAATAATATAGCAGATTATAACCAACAATATAATGGACATTGCACAATAAAATTTATTTTTTTTATTCTAAAAATTTGGTTTTTTTAATAATTAATTAATATTTGTATTTTAAATTTGATTTACGATTGTTTACTCATGTTTTTGGTTCATACTAAAAACAAATTTACATTCCATATATTTTTACCAGAAAATGTAAATTACTGATATCATAATATTATATGATATAATAATACCACATTATATCTATGATAATTTATTGTTTGATCGTTTAATTTAAAAAACCGAAAAATATTATATGTATATGTGCAGCACTTATTTTGGAAACGAAGCGTATCTTGCACAATTTACATCAATATACATTTTTCTAATCTTCTTTTTTTTCATTGGCCATCCAATAATATATATTATTATACATATTTATCATTGAAAATATACATAATATACGTTACATCATGCGCGGGCGGTAATTTTTAAAGGAGAGCTGTGCGAGTTGAAAACCTTCTGTTGCAGAGAATTATAATAATAACAATAATAATAATGTATTATACCTACTCCTGTAACTGCTGTTAGCTGTTAACAAGACCACAGTGGCGGTCTTATCAATTCGGAAATCTCGTCACGAGACAATCAAAACGAAAATAACGGGAATTATAATAAGAAAACGTTATACATAATATAATATTCTTACGCATACATGATCGCATATATGTATACATTACCGTGCGCGTAGGTACACACAATATTGTTATTACTATCACTTGTACGTATTACACATAGTTCGGACAAATCCAATTATTTATATTTTATTAATTATATATTATATTATTATAATACCCTTTCTATATACGGTGCGCAAACGTATCATATACATATTACAGGTGTATTATATTATAATATAATATTATGTAGTATACCTATATCGCGGTATATGATGTAGTGTTATAGGCGGTATATATACCGCTGCAACACGCGGTTACAATAATATACATTGTTGTAATAGTATCTCGGCAGTCGGTTATTACACTTATAAATAATATACTCATATAGTATTATACTTTTGCGTTTGGCGACACGTGATATTGATATTGCACGATCACGGATATAACACAATTATTGTGTACTTACTTATATTTTGAATTTATATCACTCACAAAGGTATATAAATTATTATAATACTATCGTATCATTACGTGCGAACCGATTGACAAGTTGGTGTGTGATAATATTTTTTAATTTTTTTTCTTACAGTATTTTAATTTGTGACCTTATACCATTTAAATTGCAGCCTATCACAAAAATAATGTTTGAGAATCGCAGTCAAATATTAATCGTATTCACGCGTGAACACCATTTTGGCGCCAGCGTGATCGTTTTATATATATAAAAAAAAAAAAATAGATAACTTCCCAGTTACATTGCCGCCCTGGTTATTTTTAATAAGAAAAATTTTATTTTCGTAATGTTGACGTATCCAATTTCAACTGAAATACGATATACTATTGAAAATTAGTGCTTTACATGAATTATTTAGTTAAAATTTCCATGATAATATATAACTCCCCTCCGGCTCTCCCCCTCCCCAGCACTACCACCACTAACAATAAAGCCTAAACAATTTCACTAAAAGTTCATCTATGTCACATATAATTAGTTAATCATTACAACAATACATTAATTATTGGTTTATTATAATTTGTAGATCACGATTCATTCAACGAAATAAACGAATTGTGCATTTATATGTATTATGCACGGTTTAAAATCGATTTAGGGCACCGCTTCGACTAATTTCGTCCTTGAGAGGTTTTAGTAAAAATACACAATTACACAAATAATATTTGTAAAGTACAAACAAAACGATGACATATGTGAAAAACAACGATATCATTTCAGACAATTAAATATATTAAATCGTTACCGTCGTTTTCGAGGGCGCTCCTTAATGTCTTCTTTTTAAACGATTAAATAATTTGTTAAGTTCAATGTCACTTATGGTAATGATTACTATTAATCAACCCCTTTCATGTCTAAACCTACTCTTAACATCTAAGTTTATTGTGCATTTGTTGTATAGATTATTTATTTCAAATTAATAATAATAATTATAATATAGATGTATTATTCTTATATAACTATGTATAATGCAATGTTATTCATAGGAGTATATACGATAGTATAATAGGTACGATTATTTTATATAATACCATTTATACTATTACACTAAAAGCTTTATATCCATATATTTTCATTATTTTATCTTCTACTGTTTTTTTTTTTTTTACATATATATGACGATCTCGTCGATTAAAATGTTTAAATAAGACCTTATTTTTAAATTAACATTAACAATTCAAATTGAAAATCACGACTATGCTTTTTTTATTTAAACCCTGTGATATATGACTAATTTACAATATTATTTTAATAAAATGATAAACCTACTCTACTAGTGTTTCGAACGTATCTGCTATGTTTATCATCTTTGATGTTGGTTATCAATGATATTCTTATTTTATCATGTTTTCATCGACTTTTGAATTTTTTACGACATCGTCAACATCCATATAAAGTATTATCATTGATTATAAATAGTATTTATAATCAATGGTATTAAATATATGCGCATGTCACATAATATATATTATATAAATCAGATGGACTTAGCACGAGCATCTACATACGTTTTCGACCTGATTAGGTAAAAAAAAAGATAGGTATGATGATTTTACTCTGCAGATCCAAACTAACGTAGTGGTCGTTGTCGTCTCCATCGAACCGTGTAGGAAATCTGATAGTGGTATGCCAATATATCATCGGTCCGATTAATGACAAGGAGACAAACATATAAAAATGTTATAATCTACATACAGCTACACTTAAATGTAGTACACAAGTACACAAATCTGGGTCAAGATTGCCACAGGCTTGCGGGGTGTGGACGTTCTGAATAAAGCTATCTTTTCAAAATCGATAATATGTATTATTAGTTAATACACCAAACCAGTTATAAATATGGATTCTAAATGTTTTTTTTATTCGTAAAAATATTTTTTATCAAAAATTGTATAGTGATGTGTATTATTTACTCAGTTATCCATTTAACTGAATACTTTAATATTTCCCTAATCATTTTTTATATTTTTGAACAAAATATTTTTACATAATTCGATAAGTTTGAAGTGGATTGTATATAGGTACTATATATATTATAAGTTGAAAAAAATATTTGTTATTTGTTAAATATTTATTAAGTGTTTTAAATTTAAATTAGTGAAGTAGTAAACCTACAGCATTTATGGCGTGCGTGCAGGTTACCTAATTCCGCTCGTCTAAATCATAAAAATGTAAAATTCAAAAAAAAAAAAACTATTTAGTCCTCTAGATTTATTTGAGTAAATCAAAACTTTCCTAACCTTTCTGAATATAACTACTAAAAATATAAATTAAAAGATTTCCATTGGAAAAAAATTTAATACTCAAAAAATACATATTATTATTTTTAAAAAAATGTACAGAACATTTGACCTAGATAATAAGTGAGGCCCATAGTTAAATAGATCATTCCGTACATCTAATGACCTCCATGTTTACATACACTACAGTACACTATTACAGATGTGGTGATGACATGCCTACTATATACGTATAGGATAATATACACACAATATTGTAATTTATTATATATGTGTTGTATTGCCTAACATTGAAATCGCTTAAAATCATTGGAACCTAATGCTTTTTACACAGCAATAAATATTTTACAATAACAGAGTTTATCACCAGTGCATGGTTGCACGCTCTAACTATATATTGTACAAGAGCTGTAACTATTTATTTTATAGACAGTAAACTGTTTGAACCCCTATCGGTTTAAATATACTTCAAATAAAACCTCGACCACCGTAAATGTATAATGAATCATTCGATTAAGTACGTACATGCGAATATATATAAATTACGGTAACGTGAATTTATTGAAACCGAATTGTTGGCTGGTATTTATATAATGGTAAAGTTTAAAAATTATACGAAAATAACAATGAATATAGGAGAAACTGTCCGATACGAATGATTGAATGATGTTTTGTATATGAGTATAATATATTATACATTCAACAAAGTATTATTCTACATGATTGTTTTTTAGTTATTTATTTATTTTCTTCGAATATTTTAAGTCTTATTAACTCTCAAAGAAACTTGACATCGCAAACTGACAAAAAAAATATATTTGTTCAATATTAAATAACTTGAAAACAAAAATCCTACGTACAGAAAATTATATCAAATATATCTTAGAGGGACACCCAATAATGCTTTAACGATTGCAAAATCCAATCACGCGTTCTGACGGATCATGACTGAATTATCATCATGTGACTTAAGTGTGTTGGAGTTAATGTTTTAAGGACTACACTAAAAGCGAATATCGTGAGTAAAGTTTAAAGATTACATCAACCAATTTTTTTTTTTTTTTTTTACAAAATGTGTGACATATTTAATTAAAACGATTATAGTAGTATTATATTTTGTACACCTGTGTGATCATATTGCAACTGACTGTTATTATACCATTTATACCTAACATTTTTAAAGAAATTCCTAATCTACAAAAACATTTTCTCAGTTTAAAAACTATCTAATTTTTGTAAACTAGTATGTATTAGTTGTTTTGTCATTCAAAATAAATATCATAAATATTATATTTTAAAAATATAGTCTCTATTTAAAATGAAAAAATAAAAAGAATATAAATACGTGCAAACATACAATAAATTATCACACAACATTATTATTATATGTACCTACCTACTTTTTGAACCTACTACATTGTATTGTGTATAATTTATGAACTCGTACATAACTCATCGATATTGTTCAAGTGTTAGTGTATTTGAACATTATTATGTCGCTCAAAGTAATAGAAACGAATTGCGCAACTATGTAGGTACAACTTTTTTACAACATATTTGTCGTACACGCATGCAATTATGTACATGCACATTCCACACATATATAAATATTTGATTGATTCAAATACATTTTAAAAGAAGATTATTGTATTTAATGTATACGCGATCCTTGCATTACGATCTATTCGAATATATTATACGCATGTTATTAGTGACAATTAGTTTCATAAGTAATGTAGCAATAGTAATTTAGTTAGTTATTACTATAATTAAATAACGTAATTTGTATTGAAATAACTTTTTAAAAGAAATTTAAAATATTGCATAAAACATAAATCATATTAGTTATTTTTAGTATTTTTTTAGCGACACTTTTTTAGTGATTCAGGTAGTAGCGCACACCTTTTTTGGAGTGATGCTATCGCGTCATGAACTCATTATTTTTCGTGTTTAGCTAAAGTGACACTACAATTTTACATTATAAATAGAACAAGTTTTGCTACTTTGAATGCTACGTCTTACAAGTAGATATTAACTTTCTAACTCATAAGATATTAATTCTATTTTATCGTCAACTAAAATAAATGAGTTTAGTTCTACATTAAAAAAAAAAAAAAATACACATCTTATTAAATACTAAAATTGCATCACAACCATATAGCACATATTGTATTAAAAAAACAAATTTTAATCTTTTTTTTTTGACTATAGCAAATTGAAAATTTTACTTTAAGATTTACATTTCTATCCAATATAAAATATTATAGACATATAATATACAATAATCAAAATAAAAAAGTTAAAAAAATGTTTATGTAATGAGACCTCTTTTCCGTTATATTAATATACTTTACTAATTATCGTAACAACTGCATGTTATTCTTTTTATACATCACACAATTTGTTGTATGTTTAACATTTTAATTTAACGAAAATTCAAGACTTTAATATAACAAAAACTCGCAAAATTAGGTACTATATCTATAATTATATTAACATTAATAAGATATATGAACAGAAAAAAAAATAGAAAATAGATTTAACAATACCAAAGGAACAAAACTGGACAGACACACAATATGAAAGGGTATGTCGATACTCGATATGACAACAAAGTATGTTTACTCAACCTGCAGCTAGTGCGGTGGTAAGCAGAATCGTTCCAGCGCGTACCTCATTGATTGAGGACGAGGGCATTGATTTTATTTTTCTCTGCTGCAGTAGCTGAAGAACAACATCCTACAGACCGTTCTGTAACATTTTCGAACAGTCGTCAGTCGAAAAGAAAGACCTATGGCCTAGCACCGGTTGCACTTAAGAATCCAATTTAACGATATTCTTTAATCCTTTCTCAACTTCCAGCTCGTTGACCATTCCATTACCGATGACCACGAGCACGTCGACAAAATTCTCTACGAATGTCGGAGTTTCTGACGACGATGTCACGTTCGTACATCATAAATGCAAATTTGACCGTTTACAATACAATTTTTAATATTTCTCTGACCACACCATGCCATGTTTGCTGCTTCCTTTTTAATTTCGACGATGACGACTGTACCTATTTTTTAGCTGCATAAGGATACTAACTCCATTTCTGGAAATTTCAGTTGCGTCCCGTAAAAAAGGTATCTATAAATGAATTATATTCCAAAAAGTATAAGTTGAAGTAGAATTTATTTTTTTCGTTTTAAGGAGTTTTCCCTTCACTGAGATGTATTTATAAAGGATCCTGGCATCAAAAGATTTTATAGTGGTTCTGTACTTACATACGTTATAAGAATAATAAAATTATAATCATTAATCAGGTAGGTATATCGAAACAGTTATTATTTATTAATAACGGAAATCAAATTTAGTACACAGTAGCAGCTGTGATCAAAAGCCTATGCCTCTATAAAGTCAAAAATAAATAATAATGAAACGCAGTAAGACTAACATATAGATAGGTATAATCAATATCGGATATAGCAGGGTGCATCGGGGTCTCAAGGTAAAAGTTGTTTTATAGGTCTCAAGTTCATATCCTAGATTTTTGATAACTTAGTAAGTAAAAAAAAATAAATTATTAAAAATATTGATAATGATCAAGAAGTAAATAATTTTAAGAAATTATCAGCGCCCATTTATTCATCATATCTTTGTTCATAATTTTTTTCTTTTCTAAAATAAGTCTTTAATATAATTATTTGCATCCTAGCTGTTTGGCACTAGATATTATCTGATAGTAACTTCTTGGTAATTGACAATTGGTACCCACTCGGAACTGTAGGAACACAATACTTTTTAAGTGCATTTTAACTTATAAGTAAATAGCGACGTACATTATTGTAGAATGAGATATATATTATATATTATATACGTACCAGTCACCGGTAATTTTTAATATTTTTTCCATACAGATAACAAATTAAAGTCAAAATTAAGGCATCATATTCCAATACAATTTCATTAATAATATTTTATTATTAACCAGAATACACCAAAAGCTGTATCTTATATGTTGTAAATTTATTTATGATAGGTATCATTAATTATATTTATACACTTTTATTGAATGTACAAATTACCTTATTTTTATTAATTTTATAATGCTTTTGCCTTACTAAGATAAAGTACTAAGTCAAAATCACAGACTGTATGATTATATGAACTTCTTTAATATTATTACCTACCTATTATTATTTATTACCTATTTCCATATAGAATGCTTCCATTCAGTTAATTAAGTTACTTATAATAATTTACTCGGGCTTGGCACCCATTCCCTACAAAATCTTTAAAGATATAGCGTTCGCTACACATATATAATCTACGAGCTGAGCGATACTGATACCTTATAAGTTATAATATTATATTATACATGATTTTTTTTTATAAATATTATTATTTTAATTTTTAACTCCTTTTCATAAATGATTTCCGGCTTGTAAACTGTATACTATGACGTATTTAGGTGTACTCATATGTTTTTTCTCTTCGATCTTTCCACTTGCAGACGTCTGTTGGACCATCATATTATAAGAATAAAAACTATTTGGCATACCACATCAAAATAATGAATAAAAACCATTTTAAATACAACACATCTGCGTTCGAGTCGTTCAGAAGATTAAATGCGAACATTGGCGTGAAAGTTTTCACGATAAAAAAGAACACATCAGACATATATTATATTATAGCTTTATAACAGCTTATATTTTTCTTGTTTTATTTCTTTACATAATCGAAAAAAAAAAATCAAACAAAAAAATGTCGTACACGTATGCAATTACTACCTATTTATGATGACATTATATTGAAGTCATCGTAATAATTTGCATATGAAAATTGCACTAGATCAGCCCTGATAATCCGAGAAAATTTCGTTTTTCTCAAATACAATGTTTTAATTAATATATATATATATATATAAAAAAAAAATAACTAAACAAATGTCAACAGTCCACAGATATTAATTGTATCAATAAATATTTATACACTATATTATTCTTTTCTGTATAATTCATTCTCACAAAATTAAATTTAAATTGGTAAAAAATATTTAATACAATTTATAATTTTCAAAATAAAAACATGAACCAATTTATATTGAATTGAAATTATATAATTCAACTGTTGTACATAAAAAAAATATACATATATAGGTATAATATAAATATAATACAAAACAAATAGGCACTAAGGCACTGTGTAAACTGTACATCATACATTGTGTAAACGATTTGAATATTTTTAGAGAACACATTATATTATTATATACTCGGGTATAATCGGATAATATTGAGCATTAAAGACTGAAGTAGAACAATTTATGTAAGGAATTCATTTTAAAACTCAATACGGATTTTCACAATAGTTAATAAAAGTAAATGTTAAGTAGCAAGTTCTTAAATTGTTTTAAATTGTTCAAGATATCGCCTGAGAATAAAAACGCTCTGTATATTGTGTTCACTTGTTATTAAATATTACTTACTTACGTTATAACTTTAAACCAAATACGACCAATCCGCACTATAATATTAATTTCAAGAAACTTAAAAAAAATAATAATAATAATCAACAGAGAACTATATAATATTTCATAAATTATACAATATAGATTTTAAACTAAACTAACAACATACAAGTAGGTAATATATTATAATAAAGACATTAGACGCGTAATAGAATATTTAAGTAAAACAATAGTAAAAATATTAACAAAAGCTAAAAAAAAAACATAATGATAGTAATAATAATGAAAATTACCATCAGCTGTCCGATCGTATGCGATCAATTATTAAATTTATTAAATTAGTACCTACTACCTACGCGTAACAATACTGATAAATCCAATGCGAGACAAACAAGTCAGGAAAACGGCGAAATCGATGACTTTTGGAATTTACCATGATTTTAATAATGCATTTACTTTCAATTTGACAGACATGAACACGAATTTTATCCTAAACACATCGTCTTATATTTAACACATAATATAATTATGTTTTAATGGACAATATGATAATATTTGTTTTGAAAAGCGAACGTCGAATCGTAGGGACACTGTAGGCGAATGTAGTAATATTATATCGTTTAAACGCTTGACGGTAATACTACCGTTCATGCAGGGCTCCAATTATATTTTAAATCCATTTTCAAACATTTTGAACACCCTGTGCGTGTAAAGTGGACGGACTTGGCCGTCGACACGAACGGTGCTGCTCATCTGTTCAGCACTGAGCGGACGACGAACTGTTGTTGCCGGGGACGGGGCTGTGCCGCCCAGCACCGTGTGTTTGGGCCCCGTGACAGTGGGCGCAGTGCATGCACACCGCGCAGTTTCCCAACTTCTGAGCGAGCACGGCCCGGAACTTGAGAGCCGGTCCCAGTTTCATGTTCATGGTTCCGGTCAGGTGGTCCTCGCTGAGCAGTGGCAACGCTGTCCCGTCGATCGACTGCTCCCGGAAACACTGGAAAACACAAGCAAAATATACGTAAGTCAAGTATACAACGATACCGGTAGGTGATTTTTATGATTATTGTATTTATACTAGTATTATAATCGTAAATGATTATAAGATTGCAGTTATTAGAATTCGATATCGACATTTGTTTTATATGTACAACTACGTGTATAACATCAAATAAGTTTGACATTTCATTAATATGTTTTGTTTTGTTTTTTTTGGTCTACAGGAGAGTACACTCGAAAATATTTATATTTGATTCCGACAACCTATATTCGACTAATTACATAGGTAAGTACTTCCAATCAAAAAAAAAAACGATAAAATTCAACACCTTTGTAAGTAGTGGTACTTATAAAAATTGTCAGTGAAACTTGTAAGATTTGGGTATGATGTAATAGTGATATAAACTTTTTACGTCATCGATCTTAAAATCAAGTTTTACAATAATTACTATTATGGCTTTCACCATTCGACCGTTTGTGCATTGAGGTACTTCAAAACAAGTTAATGTCGTACATTACATTATAGAACAAATAAAGATGACCCGTACATAGTTATTAATTATATATAAATACAAGTTATGTTATAACAAGTATGCCTTCTCTCGTCGAAATGGATGCCGATTCTTGATATCCAAATATTGGTATATGTTTATTGTATATATCTATGTACAAATATAATGTATAATATTTCTATACATCACTATGTATACGACCTAACGCCTCCGATCGTTGGCACATCGTCTGCCACCACTGGTCTACACCCAATGCAAGGACGAAGTGACGCTAAGACACGATATTAATAAAATATATTTTATTATTATTATTACGCAGAACACGATCTCATTGGAACGATCAGATTTTTATCAACGGTGTACTTATGTATACGTATATAGACACAAGCGCAGCATTGTATAATATGATAATTTTATACTTCAATTGGAATTATAATACGTATTTAGACTTAAGAGCGGTATACTGAATGCCGCCGAACATTTTGTTCATTTTAAACGCACGATAGCTATATATTCCATATAAGTAGCTGCATCCGAATTCCGTCATAGTATACCTTTATAAATACCAATTCTGTCCCAGTATGAAAATATGTATATTATTATAAAACATATATACAAGTACTGATCATATAAGTAATTTAAAATCTTTCACATCCAAAATTTTTCTTTTGTGCATTTTTTTTTTTTTTTTTTTTAATGACACTGTACATCTTCAATTTTATAAAGATTTAGGATAGCATATAATAAAATATTGTATTTAATTTTAAACACAATTGTACAATTGTCATTGTTTGAGGTACTCAAATAGTACTGTTCACTGTGCAGTGAAAAATTAGCTGACACAATATAAGGTATGTTCAGGTAAAATAAATAATTATTAATTCAACCATTTTATAATACCTATACGATGTGCGATCAAGAATAGTTTTTTATACTTCTTATATTCGACGATCATATTTTTTACGTATTTGTAACTTTCGACAGTTAACAGGAAACGGGTCAAACGACTGGTGACATGCTTCTACATTTATTATTAAATCATGATACAAACAACGTGTAAATATATTTCACGTAACGATATAATGGCATGTTACATAATACGAGACTAGTGCGACACTGATGTCCGCCGAATCAAAAAAAAAAAAAAGCAAAGAATAAAATGAACTTTAACCGCAGTCAATTGCAATTCGATAGACGTATATGCGCATTGTGCACGTATAAAAAATTAACCATGATTTGCACACAATACGATTTTTGTTATGTAGCATTTACCATCGATATACAGTCGTCAATGGACCGAAAAAGCTTTTTTTCATTTTTTTACAATTAAACGTGCTCCGCATAAAATGAGAAAATAATATTTCATTGAAAAACGAGAAAAAAACTAATCACACGCACAGTACCTCTGTACGTAACTCACGTCATGTTTACAGAGTGATTCACCGAGCATGGTAATTTTTTTTTCACTTCGATAATGTAGTAATTCTAAATCTGATTTTTGGAAGTTCCAACTATATTTATATATTTAAAAATAACGTTTTAAATTCTAAAGATTTTAATTTTTAAGTATAAATCTCATCAAGAGGAATAAGATTATTTTGTTTAAAATAATTTTACCAAGTAAAACCCTATTATCACTCATACTAGTGACGTATTAACGATAGTGTGTTTAATTTATCAGCCCAGCCTTATCTGTGGTTAGCACATATTATAATTAGCACTTTTGATGAAACTAACAAAGTATATAAAAATCGGATTTGACGATTTGATATCAATAAGATCGACCATTTTGTGTTTTTAATTTTTTTTTCGACCTAACTTTGGATGATTTGTCTAAAGTAATGGTCCTGCAGCGTGGTAAACTGAGTAAAAGCGTGGCTTAAATCTGCATACGAATTGTGGATTCCCCGTAACAATTGCATATTTTACTCCCATCGCAGCGCAAGAATAATTCAAAAAACGTGGTTTATTTACGAAAACAGAAAATAGGCATATATTTAATTATATAGGTAGCTTGTATACGGATTTGTCGTCGTATACCTATAAATGAGTTGTAATCATAAATAAACGAAAAAATTTAAATTCGTAGCCACTGACGAAGACGTGCGTCGTACGACGGTAATATTTTTACTATATTAAAAAATACTATTATGGTATTATTTATGTTCTGCTCGTTTCTTATATACTACCTATGTAATATACGCAACATAATGCGAGCGGACAACAATATTATAAGATTATAATACACAACTCTTTACTGACTACATATTAGTATGCCAGTACACACATACACACACACAAGTCACAACTATATGTCTATATACTACCACTATAGTATTTATACTACCACTACCATAGTTCTACTACACTACTGTTGCACCGAACGCGGCTTCCTCGTTGGTTATAATACGTACGTGCGACGGCCACACGTCTCTCACGGTGAAACCATCACGTCTGACCTTTAACACTGACCTCACGAGATCAAGGACTGCCGTGGCCGGACGGGTGTGCGTTATACATATCGTGTGTGCGTGCGCACGTATGTGTGTGTGCGTGTATTCTCTCCTCAAAAGTTCGACGTGCAGCGGCGGCGGAGGCAAAAGGTAGAGGTCACATTCTTCGTTCCGCTCGCGGGGCCCCGAGCTACGGTCGATCGTCGTCGTCGTCGTAGTCGTCGCCGTTGTCGTCTCTGCCGCCGCCGCCTTTAAGACCGATCAAAACCAGATCGGATCAACCGGTTCGTAAATGTAATGTGTGTGTGTATATATATACATATATATATTATACCGTCGAAACTCAAAACTAGTCTATACCATATACACCTATTAAGCGCGTATTAAATATATTATATAGCAGCGGCGGCGATTAGATCCACAGCCGTCAGCTGGTTCCTACCGTTGTCCGATCACTTCTTTTTTTTTTTTACAACGTTTTTTTACCGTCAAAATCCGTATTCGACCGCATGAAACGAAAAATAAACCATCTCTGAGAAAAAAACTGGTCTGGTCGCCTTTTTGATATTTTACGTATCATATAGGTACCTACATGTTTTTCTCACATTGTTAATGTAGGTATATAGTTTGAAAGTAATAACTATTTTTTTTACATTTTCCATTCTTTTTATTTCTTATACTCTTTCCTTTAGTATATTGTCACGTTTTGTCGTAAACATCGTTGTCAATATTGTGATTAATTATTTAGAAAGATAAAAACGATTTCGATTTGGGTCGATTAACACGTTGAAAATAATATGACTAATGAGTAATAACTATACGCGTATTTGCATTAAATGATATACTTATACATCGTACAACATAATATACTCGTAGTTACGTATAGATGATAATTAAAATTCTATAACTGGGTGTTTTTTATAACATTAAGCATTCGATACCCTCATTATTCCAAAAATCATCAACGGTTTCTGAAATATAATTATTTCATAATATTTAAAGTCATTAACAAAGAACATTTCTTTTTATAGAGGGAAAAAAGAATATTGATAGGTATATAAAATCATATTTCGAATAAGTAGTTAATTAGTTTTAACTTTAAGTAGCTAATGTGTAATAGTGTGACACAGTAGGGGTACTGATAGCCCGCAAAGCTTTTTTATATAATCCCTCCGTTTTAGTTTTAAGTATGTATAATTACATGATTACTATAGTTACATTTTCAAAATTAAATGCATCATATATGTATACAAATTATCAGAAAAATATTTTGATTCAAAATATGTAATAGAAGATGAATTTTTTTTTAAATATGTTTATAAAAATGAGCATACTTTTGAGACAATTTTTAACAGTTTTAATGTTAACTATTAGAAAATATGACATTATATAATTACGTGTAACTATACTTGCTAAAATACATACAAAACTTACTTTTCAAATTCACTTCGAATTATAACCATGTCAATTATTGTTTTACTATTTTGAACAGTCTACTTGAGTATAATTCATAATACAAAGTTCAGTTAATATAGACAATATGTTAAGACACTAAGTACGATATCATGATTTGTATATAATCGATATTTTTAAATAGAACTATGAATTCAAAAGATGCTTTACTTTCTTAGCAGGATCTTATGTGTTAAGTGTTCGTAAAAGTATATATATATAAATTATAATATGTATTAACTAATAACTAATAATATCAAACTCTATTATAATTCAAGATTTAAAGCTTATAACGTAAATATTTGATAGAAGAATAATAATAAGACTAGGTACGTAATTTTTCAGGGAAAGTATATAAAAAATATACTTGCCACAACAATAGTGATAATAATAATAATATAATAACGTGGGTTAGTCACTTCTGCGAAACAGTGGCGGCGAATGCTATAATGACGACGATATTACGGTATATTAGAGGAGGAGTAGTTCGTTAGCAGCAAAAAATAAAAATGAAACAATAGGACTGTAAATTATTATCACTGATTTGGAGGAAGCATCAGCAATAAAATGCACTCGGGTTGATTGTGATTTTTTTTCCAAATACGATTTCTGTCTGATAGAATAATATTATACTAACGACGACAGTAAAACCCATAACGGCTGGCCACTGTGCTAATGATGTTCAATGAGTACATATATAATATGTATAAACGCAGTGGCCACAAATCGTCAAGTCGGAAACGGTAGGTAAACCCGAAAAAAACGTAGGTAGGTAAACGGTTTTAATTGTATATAATATTTTCTTTTAATAATAAGGCGTATAAGTGTAAATTGTTTCAGAAAAAGACCATTGTATTATAATATATAGACACGTCGTGGTGTTTAAAATGAAAAT
Source organism: Aphis craccivora (assembly GCA_009835225.1). NCBI lineage: Eukaryota > Metazoa > Arthropoda > Insecta > Hemiptera > Aphididae > Aphis > Aphis craccivora. The sequence continues at coordinate 41,123 of VUJU01000745.1, read as the reverse complement.
AAAGCTATAAAAAAAAAAATTCAACTTTGCTGTTGTAAATATATATTCAGTATTTATATCATTGAGACATAAAAATATTATAATTACTTGTTGGAAAAACAAAAATCTTAAACATAATCTATTTAGCCTTTTTAAGTTAAAAAAATAATAATAATGTAGTTCAACTATTTGTAAATATACAATGAATAAAGTCATAGAGTATCATAAAGTATAAGATGAGTTTTTGTTTAAATTGGTGTTGAGAACCGTTCTATCAATATATTATATAAGTATATTAGTATATGTTTTCGGGAGTCCATTTATCAGTTTGTACTCCTAGTTGATTAAAAATATTTAAATAAAAAATGAATTTTTTGAATTCAAGTTGGTCTACACCCTTTCAACTAAACATCCTCGATTAGAGTTCAACTCAGCGGCGGCGGAGTTCAAAAGCCACGCTCGATTGCCTTGTTCGACCATTCCCTCGACTACTGTTTTTTTTTTTTTTATCATTCAGTGCAGTGGTTGTCGGTTCAATTGTATTGTGCGCGAAATGTAAAAAGAAAAAAACGAAACAATCTAAATGGATATAAAAAATTAACGTTTTTCACGGTCCGGCGTGTATTATTATTAGTGTACGCACGACCGCCCGTCGCCGTCGTCGTCGGTCGTGGTCACTGGTCAGCGGGCTGAATTTTTTTTATAACGATTGTAACTTTGTATTTGCCCCATCCCTCTCCATAACTTCTAAAAACTGATTTATTTCTGCTCTCGTTTCATCGTACCTAGTATAATTAAATATTATACATTATATGTTATAAGTTGCAGGAAATGCATTGTGTAAATGTTACGCATAACATTAGTAGTTTTTATTTTATAATAATGATAAAAAAAATTTAACTTGATTCGTTTAAAACAAAAATTCGCTTATCTCGGTGGTTCGAATGTCCTGGCACTGATCTTCTCACAACAGTACGGTTTAAACAGAAGAACGCCTAATATGAGTGTTTTAAAATTGGACTCGACGACTGAGAATCATATACCAAAATCATGTACAGTCGTATACATATATGAGTATTTAAATATATTTATATAGTTCCGAATGCAGCAATGGATAGATATACCTGCTCTATACATAGGTATCGGTATAACGCTAGGTAGTGTATAATGTATTTTAATATTAGATACCTGCTGGCTACTTGGCGATGCAGTGTGTATGTGTGTGTGTGTGTGTGTGT
>VUJU01000745.1:0-39855 GCA_009835225.1 Aphis craccivora | reverse complement strand
ACCTCCTCCGGACCGGCGTAATAATAATTATCGCCGACTCCCAGCACCACATCGAGACGGGACCGCACCTATACTGGGCGAATGTTTCAGAGTGTGTGTGTGAGTGAGAAAGAGACAGAGAGAGACATGCACTGCATTGCAGCATCAGCAGCAGCAGCAGCAGCAACAACAACATATATAGTGATCAGGCCACAACGATATTAAAATATTATTATTATCATATACACATCGGCGGCGGAGGAGATCGCGTGGCTGCCTCTGGGGGTCGTCGGGCACGCGCGGACCGTGTAATTTTCGGTGCAGCGATCACGGGGCGCCGCCGCCTTCCCCTCAGCTGTGTATAAGGTGGAGGAGTGTGCGGGAAACACGCGGAGTAGAACGCGATACGCGGCGCTGCTCGCATTGTCTTTCGGGAAACGCGCCCCAGGCAGCCGCGATGTATATATTATTATTATCTTAAATACGTATTGTTCTCGTATGTGCGTGAGTTTTGCGGTAAAAAAAAAGTAAACTTATTAAAATAATTATCATTATCGTACGGCGTGGTCATCGGTTTTCGGCGCCCCCGGCTAAGTATTTTAAACGGCGAAAAATCGGACAAATCGCCCGATATTTTCACCGCGGCCGGTATAGAATAGGTATTTTAGGTGCACTTGATGCACTTTGTATAATAATGTATCTGACCGGTTTCGGATAACCCGATAAATACGTACGAAACGAATAAATATAAAAAAACCGAGATGGTATTTTCCAAGACATCCGTGTGCCAAATTACGCATACTTTAACGAGTATAACTGTCGTAAATTTATTCGAACATACCATCTGGTTTTTAAGTCATCGTCGGCAGCAGTGGCAATAGGTCGGCTACGCCGGAATTTTCTATAGTAATAAATCTTTATGGAATAATAATAATTGGTAGTTTACGCGCCGCTGAGTTAAGCCCACCCGTCATGATTAACAAAGTTTTTCGAAAAAATTCTCGATTTATTATTATATTAATATCCTATGAAAAAGTATAATCGTCACTAGTTAAAATATTCGATTAGACTTACATCCCAAATGAAGAAGTATCAAAAAATGAGGATAAATAAATTAAATAAGTTTCAGAAACTAATTTTATCACGCGTAATATTTCTAGCCGTTAAAAAATATAATGTGATAATGTAAGATCATCAGTTAGATTTCATTCAATATGATATTCTCTTATATATAATCATATTGTGATTATTATTATTATTATTATTATGATCAAGCTAGAATGATCGCAGCAGAATATTTAACAGAAAATTACAATCTCCAGTGTTACTATACATTCTCGAAGTTTGCAAAGGAGGATCAAATTATGAACAATAATTATCCAGTTAGTTTGTTTAAAAGACATACATCACTTCGATCGATCACGCCCATTTGTTTTTTAACTAACATTTTTTTAAGTATGCAATTTGTACGATTTGTTAAGACCATTTATGAATTATGTACTAAATTATGAGGCTTAGTCAAAATTATAAAAACATTACTCGCACCTATATGGGCGGTGCTGCAAGCTGGTAATATCACTCCCGAGTTGAATCTTGAGCTCTGAATTATGATTTTTGAGAGTATTGAAATAACAGTGTATAGTCGTTTATTGGTCGTAAATGTATAAACAGTCGTACAAAAACATATATAATTATGTATATAAATAAACACTTAATGTCAGTTTAACAATTTTCAAAAATATGTGACGTACCCGTACTTATTAAAAAGTTAATTTCGTCCCCGATTTATTGCAACCCTTAATGCGTATAATTTGTCGATTATATAATATAAGATCAGTCAGGTGTACAGTTCGCATCAGTGATGGTATATGACAGTGAGGGTGAAATACCATTATTGCGATCGCGTTAGGGTGGATAAATTGGATAAAGTTCGGAGGCTGTTATTTCAAGTACCTACAACAGTTTCACAAGTATAAAGATGGCTGCTGACGGTTAACTAAGGAGAGGTGAACGGTTCACAAAATTGTAACCAGAACCCTTAGCTTTGGATCATTTGTACAATAACTTATATTTCTATACGAAATGTGTAGGTATATCTATATTTAATTTGTGTAATATATATATATATTTCACAAGTTGATTGACAATAATAAGTTTTATTTCATGTCCACGGAACTTTTGGTCATGGATTGATTTCATGTTCCTATGTCATTTACTAAAAGGAAAGTCGACCCTTTTTATTTTGACCCACGCTGAAGTGTTACCTATTCGACATTGTATAGTGAGGCGATCCACAATCATAATAAATTAAAGCTACGAAATAACAATTTTTGATTTTGATTTTCTACGTACAGATTTAAAATATTTACATTATAATATAATTTATCATTAAAATATCGGCAACCATTCATTTGAATAACATTTTAAAAAAGAAAAATCATCTTTACTGAAATAACACACTTCTATATTTTTGTATACAAAACAAGCTTGAGGGTGGTAAAACGATAAATGTTTTATTATATGAGCTTAATACATAATTAAGTTGTATTTTAATTATATTATATTATATCATGATATTTAAGTGTATTCAATAGAATATATTAATCGCACGTTACATAACTCACGCGTATCACTGAGTCTGTATTAATACTATATACCAGATCGAAACGTATTGGACATTCAAGTCGTATAAAATATGTTTTATAGAATCGCTTATTTTTATAATCTAAACACTTTTTCTCATAATTTCATTATTTTCTAATCGTCATATTTTAATAATTACGCACATGTTTACTATTATTAAATTATATAGTCACACTAAGGTGTACTACGTATTTGATAAAATGTATTGCATCAACAATAACTGATTAATAATAATGTAATTACTATAAAATAAACATTTTGATAATTCAAAACCAAAATTTGAATCACATAAAGTAGGTATACAGTGTATATTATGTAACAATATAAACTAAGTGTTCCATTTTTTGTACTTTATTTCCGATATTCATGGGTAAGTATTTTGTCAATTGATTTTTTGTTTTGTACGCAAGGATTATTATACTATGCATAGTCTGTGCGTTGCTACAGGCGTAATTTTGAATTCACTTCGGCTTCGGAAGAAAATGATTTTTTAAGACCGAATTTCAAAACATGTATGTTCTGCCGTTAACAAACTGTTAGTTGCGTTAAAATGGACAACTTTTACATGCTTAATGACAAAAATATATACAAGATAAACATTTTACACCGCCGGTCAATCGTTTCCCAAGAGAAATAGACAAGCCGGCCGACAAGCTCCTATATACATTTTATTGTATAAATAATATATAAAAAAAAGAGTGAACGGATTACAACGGGGTGGAGAGTTCAAGGTTTTCGTATGCACAGTTTTTCACGGTAGGCAACCTTCACGCGAATAGTATAATATTGTTTGTATCTCTTTGTGTGTCAGTCATCTGCTGGACACTCATTGTTCGTCCGCGTTTCCGAAGACGATAGTTTTTTTTCACATGTTTTATTTTTTTTCAAAACCGCAGCGAACCATGACGAATTCCCATTGGGTTTTGTTCTGCATTTGGTCAGACGTAAAGTTGGTTTCGGTTACATTCACATACACACACATACACACATAGTACGCCAGTGCGGGTGCGCACACACGTGTATTAAATATTATAATATGTCGATTGAATATTATTATTCATTATTCGCACAATAATTATATTATATAGCCCGTATCGGCATCTCATTGCATAAAGTCTATAACATATCAAATTTCACATAAAAAATAAACAAATAAATAACAAAACAAAGTATTGCATACGAATATACGATATAAAAACCTACATCCTTGTCCCGCGGGGGTTACGATTAAATGCGCCGAGGTCAAATCCGAAAACGAAAAAAATAATATAAAGGCGTGGGCATCATCCCGGTGGGCGTCCGATGTACATATACATATTATATTATCTTTACGGTTGTTTTTTTTTTCTTCTGATGACCCGGCTGACCCGAGATCTGGTTCTGCCGACCTCCGGGCACCCATTCCGAACTGCCGCGCCGTCGTCGGCCGGCCCACGGTGTTGTTGCGGTACACTTATCCTCCTCTTAACCAGCTCGTAATCATATACATATATTGATGTACAATAATATTATGTACACGCGATCGTGTACAAGTACCGCTTATAGCGTGATCGTCAAACTGAACGAATAATATTATAATACGAGCTGTATAAAAAATGTCATTGCCAAACGATATTATTATAATAATAATAACGTTTACCTGTTGTACGGCTCGTTTAAACAGCTGTATATGATTACACAAAATAATAATGTTATTGTAATACACGTAGAACAACAATATTGTTCAAAAATACGATCGCATAATATCCGGACGTTCTTATTAATGTAATGTATTAACGCTTTTTTATGAACGTTATCTACTGTACAAATATCGAAAACGACACCGATATGACGACGCATACAATTAAAACATTAGATAAACGACGTCGACCGGTGTGTAGCGCGAACGCTTGTTTCACCTCGTGGGTGAGTAATAATAATATATACTTACTGGAAAAGTGTGAGTCGTAAAACCGTATACATATTGTTTGTTATATATTTATGTAGAGAGAGACGTGCCTGTGGAGGTATCTTCTTTTTTATTTTCGTCGCCGGATAAGCCGGTTAGTTAGTCGAAATCAAATATTAAACTTTCTGGAAAATGATGTCACCGAGTAAACAATACATTATATTATTATTATTATTATTGACGATACTCATATAATAATAGAGGTGTGAACGTGCAATATATAACGTATGCTATTACAGACGACGGTGCAATATAATATGTGCATTGTGTACATTAGTAAATGCTGTGTAGAAATGTAGAATATTACAATATTATAAGTTTCGTGTATATATAATATATGTATACGGTCAAAGCAGTGTCCACCGTCGACAGACGTCACGAAAAGAAATAACAACAATAATAATAATGAAAAGGCGCAGCGCTCATTATGGTAAAACACCGATGACTTGTGACCCGTAAACGACCTTGCCCGTCGTCGACATGGTAGGCGGTTAATAGCAACCCGTATGTGTATTTGTGCGTGTATTGCTTGCCCTCTCCTCTCCACAGCGCTCGCTCGAGGACGGCGAATACAAATAATGATAAATGAAAATAGCTATTTAATAATAATACAAAAACAGGTGTGTGCGAGTGTGTACATCTGTTGATCTAGTATTTTTTTATCATTAATATTTTATGGTCTATAAATGCGACGAATAGAAAACCGGAGAAACGTTGAAGAAGTCTCCGAGGCTTTGACGGAAGGAATTCGATCTGGATTTATACAGTCGGTCAGAGAGTCGAGACTAATAATAATATCGTTTTGAGGACGATCGTCGCGGTGCGGCGCAGCGCTCGGTTTGGCCACGTCGCAGAAAAGTTGCCGCTCGAGAACGCTTTCGGACGACCGTGCTCGTCGTCGTCACTAAGTATAGTAATAATAATAATATTATGACATAAATATCATTATGTCTGCGGACGACCCAAAACGCGTTTAACATATGAGACGCAATGAGACGGCTCGCGCTACGGCGCACGCATTTTTATTTATTAATATGTGTGCGATTAAGCCGGAGAAATCACACGCGTCACGGTTCAACGAAGAGTGCGATACGGTACAGACGATTTTTGCGTGCAGAAAAAATAAATAAATATCAAGTTTGCGCTGTGTGATTTGTGTGAAGGTTGAGCGAAACTGTGGGCTGGGTGAGCGACGAGGAGATATTTCAAGTAATTCAATTTGAAGAAAAACATTTTTTACAAAGAACGAGTAAGACTGGTTCGTACAAACCAGCATGTGTCGATGTCAATGAAAAAAAAAAAAAACGTTTTTTCGTATGCGACGTATATATGTTATATTAAAATATATTATATTATACATCACGTATATATTACGGTATGCTTCTACAAAATGATTATCTTTTGAAGTTATCAATATAAACAATATTTTCGTAGGTAAATTTATGTAGATTTTCGTTGAACAAAGTGACATTTTAAGCGTTAACCAACGCCCTATAAAGTATTTGTGCATAATATAACTATTCAACTCACAAAACTTTAAATACTTATAAATTATAATGTTATGCCTAAAATAACAATTAATTCGAGATTCTGAGTATCGTTAATCGAAATCATTAGAAATATTTTCTGCTTAGAAGTATAAAGTTAAAATGTATAATATCTTTTAAAAAAGTGAATAATAAATATAAGAAACTTAGAAAATAAATATTTTTCTTTCAAAATGATATGGCATCTAATTTTAAATCTAAAACCCGTTAAAACAAAAATTGGAGCATATTTTATTTTTACTGAAACATGCATACAATATTAAAAAAATATTTTAAATTTTAATTTTCTATACATATACATATTATGTATTATGTAGATGATTCCACGGAAGACTATGGATAATCCGCCCACGAATAAGCGAGAGTACACTGTATTTACTGAAAACTACTATTATATAGTAATAAGCAGAGAGCTATTTTGAAACTATATTATATAGGACATATAGGTACTGTTCATCGAAAATATATTGTTCTGTATCTACATTTAACGAAGCAATCAATATCAACATTCAACATTATAATATATTATATGTTATAGTAGTATTATACCAATGTAATACTTTTTTATACCAGTTTTAATATCCAACGTACGACTATCATATGTTCGGTTAAAAATGTCCACTACCATAACAAAAAAAAAAAAAAAAATACGAGACCATTCGAGAAGCTATTAAAATATCCGACAGCTTCTTCGTTCCACGCTTTCCTAACGAGTCGTTAACCTAATTAGCTAAGAAATTACATTACATTACGATGCGAAGAAAATATTTCCTTTACCTACTATAAATATATTATAATATATTATTATACACACTAATCAACATTTTTACCTAAGCCCTGAACACACGTATTTATTTAATTATACATATATCATACTAAATAAGAAATACTGTTTAATTTTTCTTTTATAGTTTCGAGCTGACTAAGCGTATGAAGATTAAACATTTATTATAATACGTTTATAGTTAAGTATAAATTCAAAACAGACAATACCATATAATTATAGACTGAATAATGAACCACAATATGGAATAGGTAAACATAATCTAACATTGTGTGTAAAAAAGAAAATAGATCGATTCGTGTAGTGAAAACGACAAACATATTACATTTTAAGTACACTATTTTCCAACATATATCATCATCAAGTGTACTATAGTACTGACATGAATAAATACTCTATGTTTTTGAATTTAAGTAAATATTTTATTTACCTACACTTGTTTTCAACATTTCAATTAAAATAAAATAAAATATGTGAAAATATATACGCACTAACAGCTTAGCTATTGCCTATTATAATCAAATGCTATTAATATTCTGATGTCTTTGTCGAATGCGTGAAATCACGATTCTTATATTGTAAAAAAATATATAGGCATCACGCCGTTAACAATAAACGTATAAAATAATATAATATTTGGCTAAACGCGCATTAAAGTACAAAATGGTCGACCTTAACACAGAATCGGGTCGTGCCAAAACGTCTGGCTAAGTTTTCAACCGCCACCGTTCACGACTAAAATTAATGTTTTAGGCTATTGCCAAATACTGGTTGACCAGAAGCGGTGCAATGGCACAGGTGATGCGTGAATCATCGTCTGACGAACTGCCATATAGCGACAACTCACCACCACTATCACTACTCATCACGAAAAGTTAACGATTGATATGGTAAGATGAATCATTATTCATAGAAATAGTCAATTGAATTAATTGTTAGATCTATTTTTTTGTAAGAGTGATACATATCCAAAAATAAAAGTGATATTGTACTGCTAACCTTTTTATATATTTAGTTTCTTATCGATATAAATTTAGCCCTCTCAGTCCTTTCCCGGGCAAAACCGTTTAACGATAGAACTAACCATTTTTACATATTTTAATTTTATATAAAAATGCATACGAATTATCTATATTAAACCTCTAAAAAGCTGCAAATATGAATCTTCCTATTAATGTATATTATTATTACTTATGATAATTCCGAAATTAACGTATCACCCATTGAAGAAAGTAATGGTGAAAATAGATAAAATATTGAAACATTTCATGAAAGACGAAAAGGATCACGTATAACGTATATTGTATAACAAGCGTGTATTATAATTTATAACAATAATATATTATAGCTCATCGGTTGACCCAGTACTCATTGCCTGGATGAGATCATAATGGTATTTATTATAATATAGACGTCCGCGGATGATAATATTATTAAATTACCACCCGTGGTGAGACTATGGGACTCGCGGCTCACGCATCGGTTTTTTTACACATGTAAAATTGAAAAATCACTTTTTCACCGGACGGCTCGACGGCGGCATCCATCGAGATATACAAACCGCGTGGTTACCGTGGTACATAATATATGTGTAACACTATATTAATTCATATACATATTATATACCATTTACAGCAAACTCGATCGTTTTCTACGACTCAGGCGGACACTATTACGACAATATATGTATTATATATACATACGATGATCACCGGTCGTGACCTGGTGTGTGTATATATATAATGATATGTACACATAATTCGCGCCGTACTCGGTATGTGTGTCTGTATATCATATATTCATATACATATATTATATACATAATATGTAGACCACATTCGACATTCGTGTCCAAAGTCTCTCTCTTTCTCTCCCTCTCGTATAATATTGTGCACTATATATAGGTTCAGATTTCGCTCGACTTTAAGCCGCTCCCGTCACGCCATGTTCCGTCGACGACGTGGACTTATCCCCCTCCATCCCAAGGGTTACAGATGACTAGAAGACCACCGCCGCACCAGCCACCGTCCATTAGTGCGTTCTAATCACTCGGAATATCTATGCGCGAGAAAATTGTCGGCGTAACGATTTAATTGAAACGTTTATATTATAGGGGGCGGTGGACGGCACGCGAGACCACCCGGTCACTGTTACTTATACATTACATATTATATATTGTAGTAATCCTTGGTGCATATCCACATTATATTCATTATAATACTGCGCACCGTGTGCATATTTATATGCACTTTTCCGGCACAAGTAGTAATTTTAATTAGAACTCAAACTATTTGTTACATTAACATTTTTTAGGGTTATTAGATTTATTTCTAGATTAACTATAGGTATTAATTTAATAACTTTACAAATAAAAAAAAATTTATAAATTTATCATTGCATATTTACTAATTTTAGATAATATTAAAAATACATATTTTGATGATTAATAATATTTAAACTTTTTAGTATTATATAAACGGGTATTATATAATTATATATATATATATATATATTATATAATATAGGTACGTATATATTATCTATGTAAAACAATTTTTGTGTAATGATTTTAATATTTTACATTATATAAAATATATCAAAAATTTAAAACAAATTTATTAACATTTCAATGTAAAAAATAAGCGAATATTAGAATTGACAAAAAAATAATAAGATTATATCTTTTTTTTTTTTGTTTATGAAGCACATGACTGCATACATGTTCACTGTTCAGTATATTTGTATAATACCTTAAAGTTTGAGCCCTAATTATAATATTAATATTATTATGTACCAGGTTATTCACTTAAGACTCATCCCACTTTTATTTTTTTTTTTATTTTAAATTATAACTAAAGATCATATTTTTAACTATTTAGAACTCTTCTACCACTTAAGGAGTGTCTTATAGTGATATAAACTTTTATCAAATGAATATCAACCTATTTTATTGTAAATTGTAGAAAAAATAATTTTTTTTGAAGATATATCTAAATCAAAATTCAAACAAATTGTTTTTGAGGTATTTAAATATATAAAATAATGATGATAGTCCCTAAGTATTTATTAAACTATCAATAATTTATAAAAATAATAAATTATTACTAGATTAATATCTTTAATTACTATAATTTTCAAATCGTCTTAGCCAGTAGTCACCATATATTTTAAACTTATATTATATCATATAAACATTATAAACCTATTATCTTTAATACACAACATTAAACAATAAGTTAGGAGTTTAATTTACATTTTATATACATAAACAATTTCATAAAAGTCATCTCAATAATAATTTATACAAAAAAAAGGGTGAATCTCAGTTGAAAAAAAAGAAGTTAGGATCATAACAGGATACCTAAAAATATAGAATAAAAATCTTAATAATTGAAAAGATGGTAAACTACTTTAAAATCTCCAAAAATCATAATTTGAATAAATAATTTATTAAAATATATATATATTTGGGCGTGCATACAAGGTGAATCACTCTATACACGACGTTTGCTGCAGATGATATTGTACACACCCGGTGTGGCAACTAGCGAGTGAGGGCCTCGGTTTTTAGTATTGAATAAAAATAAATAAATCTGTTATTACTATTATACATTATAATAATATACATAGATGACGACGAGATCGTGTCGTGTCGCCGACAAACTATATTATATTTTACTTATATAGTTATACATATATATATGATATTTTTACCCGCATAATTTAATATGTGTGCGTGTCCTGCAGTGTATATTGTATACACATATGTGTATGTAATGTGTATATGGAATATATAATGTTATAGGTCGCGGTGTGAGTCTGCTTTGTATAAATTATATACACGAGCACCGCCCACGAAAACGTTTACGGTCTGTTTTTATTTCGTTTGTTTGTAGAAACTCCTCTCGCGGGATGCAAAACAATTATAATTTATAATAATATACTATGTGTGTAGATAGTGGCTTTATCGAAACACAATGCCAGATACCAAACATTTATTTAACAACGACCAGTCGAAACAATTTCGTTAAAAAGAATATCATGGATTATATTTAAATTTTGCAAAACAGTTTTATATTTAATGTGAAATTAATTTGAAGTCATGATTATCTTCAAACTCTTCTCATATTTCAAAATTGTCTGTACACGATAATAGTGTTTTGTTCTATACAAAATTGTTAGCAAAAACTCTGTGCGGTATAGCACAGACCTAACCGAACTGGTATTTTCATTATTATAAAAATATTAATTTATAAATATTTTTAAAATGTGATTTTAAGTATAGTACATAGAATTTGAATGGATAATATTAACAACGAAATTTCGGGGGAAGGATTATTTATACAGGTACAATTTTTTTTTTGTCACAAGTTCATAAATTTTATATTAACTAATAACTGTTATTCATAGTATAATGGTATAGTATAACACACTTTTCTCATGAATAAAAATATAATACATTCATAATACGCATTTGAATACTTTATCTCAAATGTATTCAAAATTGTACTTGAATATTTTCTATACGGCTTACACCTATTACCATTTATATATATATATATGTAATAAAACATACGATATAACTAAATAATATTCATATCTATTAAAGTTTAATATATTATGTTACTATATATATAGTAGTCCCGGGGTGTTGAAATTACATTTTAAACTGTTCGCCAGACGACCGCACTATTATCGAAAGAAATAACTAGCGGTATGCGATATAATGATATATATAAATAATAATAATATAATCGGTAGTAGGCCGTCATCGGTGACCGCCCGTCGGCCGGCCGGTCGGCTTGGAAGGACTTGCCGATGATAATATTTAAAGCGCACCTGTGTCTGATTGAGCCGTGTGTATAGGTAATAATAATATTAAACTCGCGCGATCGAGCCATAATAAGTAATAACATAAAATATAATAATATGATGACCGTTTGAAGTGTTTACAACCGTTAGCGATTAGTAATTGGCAATTAATAATTTTGCACCTGGCCAATCGTAATATGGGATATTGGATTTATGACGCCCGGCAATTATCGTCGATCACGAACCTGGTCTCCCCGGCGTATAATGCGCATATGAATGGGACACGATGATGAGCGAGCACGGCACACGCGCATTATAATATATATCTACTGTAGCTCAAAAATAGCCGACGGAGGCTAATATACATCCATGCTGGGATACCTGGTTATACGTCATGATTTCCGAACGCATAATTTATAAAGCGACTCAATATAATATATTATTATTACCATTACGTTAACTCTCGTCTAAATACCTCCACCGCGATCCGTCGATATATTATAGTCGTGCCGACGGACTGATACTAATATTTACCGCAGGACGCGATATATTTATAATATCAATATTTAAGTTAATATGCAAAGAAAATTTGCCCTTAATTAGATCCATTGCTAGTTTTTATTTCCATTTTAATCTAAAAATAGTGTAAAATATTTTTTGTACCGAAATGCTTATAGAATTGGTCATTATATAGGTTATCTCCGACGAAATAAAATATAAGTAACTAACGATTATAATGCATATTCTAAATACAAATTTAAGTATTTGAGTAAAATTTACATTGCCCCATTTAGTGTTTCAAACAAAAAAAAAAAACAATTGAAATTCTTAAATTATACATGGAGATGATTGTTCTAAAGCATTTTCCTGGTAAATATGAGTAAAGAATATATAAATACCATACATTGTGCATTATACCCAATGCATCAATTAAACTTGTTATGTATAAGTACAATTATCACAATATATCTTGGTATAAAAATGTTCGGACATTTAAAGTAGCATAAATAGATTGTAAATAAAGTTTGAGAAACTACGTATTAATATTTCATTTTGTAAGTAAAAAGTAGGTACTAAATAATACACTTCAGTCATAAATAATATAATAATGAGTTTTATTATATTCGACGTCGGTTCATTAAATATTTTATTGGTTTCCTCGTGTAGGTATATTTGTGCCTGGGGTAGGTCATATTTACTACCTATTGAAAGTGTGTTTTTAAATACCGTAGTTTTTATAAACGTTTAACACCGATATTTTTATTATATATAAGATTTTATATTATTTTGAACAAAATAAATTTTTATAAATATTTTCATTTTGACTAGATTAGTAAATACGACCGAATGAATTTTATTATAACCTGGTGGCTGGTATACATATGATCATATATAATATTTAAACCTTTAAATCACAACCAATAGCATTTTCTAGTAAAGAAAAATAATAATGTAATATAATAGAGAAATTATTCAATTATGTATTTAAATTAAAATACTACATATTAAATGTAATAGGTTAACATAATACTTAAGTTTTAATTATAAAAAATAATTTGTTTACCTATCACTTGACTTCATTAACCACACCGCCATGCAATATTACACAAGCAATTACACTATAGTCTACAGGTACATATTATATAATATACTATATAAATATAAACATTATAGATATATGAAAAATATCCATTGTCAAATACGATTAATTTATTTTACCTGTTTATTATTTAAAGATATCATTATCACTATAAAAATATGTATATAATAAATCAGAATCGCACGTACACAAAGATCTTTGCTCACATTCAAACAAAAAGTAAAATATTTGAAATTATGAATGAAAACTATAACGACCGTTAAATCTGAAAAATACATAGGTAACTGTAAAAAAAAATTACACATTACCTATAATTATTCTACTATTATATTTTATATGTTATTTGGCTAAAATCTAAATTAAAAAAAAAAAACTCAAAAATAACAAATACGCTCTAATGTTAGTAATCTATTTCAAGTTATATTATACAAACGCCAACTTAATTTTCTTTGTGAAGTTAAATGCTAGTGATCCGTAACTGATGTGTTAGTTACAAAATGCTTAATGAATACAATAATAATGAGTACTATATATTATTGTAATCGCTCATCGGTTAGTTGCACAAGTTTCAATTGTAAAGTGTTTAGGTGATTTGAAATGGATGGACACAACGAACAATAATATAAAACTTGGTCGTGGTGTTCTTCTTAAACTCATTCCAAAACGAAAATGCGTTTATTGAAAAGAACTGTAATTATGTTGTAACGGTGATTCTGATAACAATAACTCACTGTTCCTGCAGGCTCAAAATCTCCTATATGCAATTATTTACGTGTAATATGACCTTTAGACAAAATAATAAAAGAAAACTCGCGATATATACCTAATGAGCGAACACACGTCACAAAATATAATCATACCATTATTATTATTCGTTATATGACGTAGGATTTCACTGCGTCCGTATCGAAAGTACAGTGCGAATACCTAAATTATATTATATTTTATGGTTTTATACGGAGTGTAGAGTGAATGTATTGAAGCATATTGTTAAAGGTTTTATCAATTCTGGAATGAATTGAGAAGAGTTGTCGTGATAAACAGATAATAATGCTGTTTTGGCCGGATCCGTAGATTCACCAAACACTAGTAAATAAATACCGTCTATTTGCACAATTTCAAAAATACACTATACATCATACATGTAGCCATGTAGGTATACTCTATGGTGGATGCGTGTGCTGTCGTGTGTAAACATTTTCGCCATTTGTATTACAAGACTCGTTAGAAGTGAAATGCTCAATGATCAGTATCTAACACGGCTATATATTATAATTTATAGATAATCTATGGGTCAGAAATTTGCGTTATTGCCATTTTTTTCGTGACTTGACGTACAACAAAAAAAACGCGTACGAGTGCTCTCATTGAGTGGATCATTAAGATTTGGTTTAAAATATCGAAACTTAATCGAAATAAGAACGTGCAGACATGTTCGACGTTCAATTCTTATTTTATTATTACACACTATAATAATATACGCACAGATATACCTACTGTATATGTATATGAATTATTGTTATTCACCATATATACCGAATTGGTCTTTCTACATATCAAAAATCTTGCGAAACAGGATTTAGTGATTGATGGAGTTTAAATAATGGAAAAAATAATGGAACGAAAACGTATATTATACTATTGAACATTTTACGGATTTCTGCGTTAGATCGAGTGCAGCACCGTGCTATATTATATAAGACATAGAAACTCGACAAACATTACTAGCGAGAAAGATTGAATCTATAAAATCACAAATCAGTTAAAATGCAGATAAATTCTATTAGTCCAGAATCCAGATGCATTTGAATATTTATTTGGAAAGCAAAGAAAATAAATTTGATTTGATACAAATTTGTATCATATTGTCGACATTTAAAATTTATAAATTTTAAGTGCATTTATTTCGACGACAGCAGGTGTCATTAGCTTAATATATAATATATATATATATAAAATAGGTTTATATATTATATTGCGTTTTTTTTATTTGATATTATCGATTGTTTATATTTATTAATTAAGTATTTTTCAAACTTTTTTAAGTGCATATTGTTTTTCATTAAGTTCAGTAAGTTCTAAGCCCAAAACTTAAATTACATTTAAAAATATCAGTATCAAAACTTTATTCTCGACGTCCGATGGTCTTAGTATAAACAAACACAACCTATTCGGAATCTATAAGCAGTATATAAGTAATAATAAATATATAGAGAGTTTAGCGATAAAGTGCGGAAAAACGTTACTATAAATCAAACATCACATCGCCAAGAGCGTTACACGTATGAAAACGTTGTCGTCGCGTCCTTGTGTCTGGGGGGATGGAGGAAAAAGAAAGATTTTTATTTTTTAAAAAAATAGTTAATTTCCTCTCTCTATAATATATTATATACATAAATCGACTTATATATAAAATGTATATACATATATATGTCGACCTCGCGTTAGTTTTGTGTGTGACCTTTCACTTGTCGTCCACGAGATGTGTATATGTGTATACGACAAATGTGTGTGTGTATCTAGAGCAAACGGCGGACCTATCGGGGCACGAAAATCGACCGGCTGTCGTTTCGCAACGTTTACCTCTTAAGATATAAAAATAAAAAATCGGTCGTGACGGTTTCATAAAGAGGAGAAAACAAAAAGTAAAGGTATATTATGTATACGCCTATAATGTGGATCGCGGTAGTTAAATCTTCATTTGCGATATGTCATGTCTTCAGACCACCTGCTGATGTTACTGTTGCAGTGTTGATGGTTTTAGTAGTACATCGTGCTCTGTAACGCCTTTACGAAATTTTAATGTTGCACAACCATTGAATCTTCGGACAAGTCACGGCGCCCATATTAATAATATAATAATAACAACACCGAGGCTTACTATTAGATATCTTCTTTGCAATCCATGGTCACATATACATAAATTACATTCACTGTCCATAGTGTTACAAGTCCTTAACGATAGCGATACTTGAGAATAGCACAATACTGTTGATGATTTCGACCACATGCAAGTTTTATGTGATCGAACCATATAATATCTGTAGTTTGTCTATGTACGAATTATCTAATTATCTATTACAAGTTTCTGCCATTTTACCCTACATTTTAATAAATGTTTTCGAACCCATTTGGCGTTGGTTAAAATCAATCATATTATTTTGTCAATTAACTAATTTTGTGTTAAAAAATTTTGTTGTTTATAAATTATAATGCATAATATAATATTGACGATTATACAGAAATTTAGGTTCTATTACTACCTTACACAATTAAAATATAATGTATAAATATCACTTTTATTGTAATTATTGAACTCATTTTAACTCACGTCATATGACTTAGTTAATTTTAGCTAATTAGATAAATACGTGTACCCATAAATTTTCTATATTAAAATAAAAACATACCATTTTTGTCAATCGGTTTAATTTAATATACCTATATCATACGGCTGGTTTATAAATATAATTTGAACATTAATTTTATTCTTAACTGCATTTTATTGGTGTCCATATAACATTATATTGATAATAAAATGCACAATTATTGCATGAAAATTTTAAATAAACCTATCGCAAGTACTAAATATTACTTAAACTAAAACTATTACCAGTTACCACTATACTTAAACATAACTACTACAAATTTATATTATTATAACACTACTAACCTGCGAGTATTCAGCGCACAAGTCAATGGTTCCAACGAAATCACACACATCATCCACGGTCCACGAAGATACAGTAGACTTGTCGGCCGCATTGGGGCAGGTGTGTTTATCGGCATTGGCGGAGGTGGTTGCTGACGGAGCGGAACAAGCCGAAGCGCAAGGTAACGCCCGGCTGGGAACGCCCTGATGGCACGGTGGCTGTTTCGACTGTGCCTTTGACGGTTTCGGCGACACGCTGCCCAGCCGCTTATTGTTGCCACCAACACCATTGCAAGTCAGCGCGACCTTTTCCCGGGACTTTTGCAGCGCCAGACCAAATGCTGGTATGTTGAGGAACGTTTCGGCAAACGATCCGGCCGCGGCTGCGGCGCTCTCCCATTGGCCTGCTGCAGACGGATGACCTTTGCGTGGTTTTTTGCACGGGCTCGAAGACGACGAAAGGTCGAGTGGGTTCTGTTCAGACGACGAGGCCACCGCCGTCGAACCGATGTTGAGAGGGTGCAGTGGATTGGACGACGACGAAGAGGTAGAGCAAGGACGTTTAGTGCCGCCGCCGGTCTTTCCGCTCATGAAGGCGTCGAACTGCGAAGACCGAACCATGGACAGTAGCGCCTGCGTGGACGACATGTCCATCATGGGCGGGAACATTGGCACGTTAGTCCCAGGTATGGTAGGTGTCGCGAACGGGAATCCGGGGTTCAGCAGACTCCCGTCGCAGCCATTGTCTTTGGTCGACGAGGCCGCGGCAGCTGCCGCTGCTGCAGCGGCCGTCGCAGCTGACAGTATGCCCAAATTCAAACCATTCCGCGAAGGCATGTACCTACATCGAACGAGGGACAGACAAAATTTACATTTAAAACCTTGTTATTAAAACAATATGTATTATAGATAACTATAACCTAATCTAAAAAAGATGCCTCCTATGAATAATATATTTGATTAAAAAAAAGGTATAATTATGTATAATATTTTCAATCATCAAATTAATCGATTAATAAGATGGTTACAGTTAAGTTTATTTTGTACAAAAACCATTAAATTAAATTATTAAAACCAGTATCAATCATGATAAGTATGAGGATTTAAATTAAATTGAGGATATTTAAAGACGAAAAATCAATATTTGATAAATAATTCTTACAATAGGATGAGAAAACATTTTTCAATTTAAATTTATAAAAATCTACGGTTAAACGATTAATATGGGTAAATGAAAATGTCTCTTCCACAAGATTGAACCATATTGAAATAATTATGTTTGGTAAATAAATCATGCCGCAACCGTAGACTAGCTTGATTCTGTTGTATTGTTTTACTTATGTAGATCAACCAATTTATTAAAATAATACCGAAAACATACCACATTATATAATATTATATAGATTCTATGCATATTAATTAAAAAGCTAGATTAATAAAATAAATTCGAAATAGAGGTTATTATTATAATTCTGTAACGTTTGAACAATGTATTCACTACAACTATGGTTAATATAATATTTTTGTGATCTGGAGATTTGCGAATATAGTGACGAAGAAAATTCTATATGAGTCGTTGACCTAAATAACAATATTATTTAAATCGTATCATACTATGGAAGAAAATAGCCAAACAACCGGCGTGAAATGTTGCGTTCCAACATTCTCATACTCTCAAAACTACGATAAAATACGTACATAACAGTATAACACATGTTATATTAAAATAAGCTCATTTTGTTATACTCGAGGTACCTACCTAATTAGATATGCATTTTGTATTGTAGGGATCTAGGACATCTGGTGCATGGGACTGATAAAAAGCAGCAACTTTAACTGTAAACACGCAGTCTTTTCCACGTTCATTATCGATTTTCGATTTTAAAATTTATTTTTATAATTATCACTATGTCTATGATACACTAAAATGATATATTATTATTGATACCTACTAAAAATGTAAAAAATTTAATAGATATTGAAATATTTTAAAAACCTATTTTCCTGTCTTTCTTTTCAGAGAAATCATTTCATCATAATCATCGTTCATCGTAATAATTGTCGTGCACATAATTTGTATGTTAAGTAATAATACTTAATACCTTATTAGTACTTAGTAGGTACGAGTGAACAAAATGATATTCAACTGACCTGTAACTTAATAATGAATAGATAATGCTATTATTTTTTTCTCTTATAGTTTATTCTAAAACTCCCTTATAAAACAATTCTCATTTCCTCTACCAGTGGATCCAACAACACAGCGCGTGTTTGCCAGAGAATTATTTTTAATACGATTATCGTTTATACTAGCTCGGTGATTGCTGCTAAGTACCTAAATAATAATATTATGGATGCAGTGAGCTCACACACTATTTGGCGCGCGCACATACCATGATTACAAGGCGCTGTGAGTCGGGTCGTGTACGCAATAATAATAATAATAATATGGTCCTGTTAATCGTCCCAACGATGAAAAAGCGCTTAGCTTATTTCGTGAGAATTGCCACCGCGCGTTGTTGTCGGTCGATTTTTAAAATGAACGCGTTTTTTTTTACTGAAAGAAAGCGTATGCGAGAGACGGTATGATAGTAATTATTCCGTCAATAATAGTTGAAGTGTACAGGTAGATCGTGACAGTAATTTTGATTATTTCACTTTATGCTTTTAATGAAAGTCTGCCAAATCAACACACTCTTACTATTACTATTATCATTATTTTTGTACCTCTCCTACAGTCACGTGACAACTATTTTAGAAATACAATAAAAATAATAAACGTCTAATTAATGACTCAGTATCACGCGTTTATCTATAAACTTTTTATGTGTCTATACGCCATACGGTAATTGGGAAGAGAGGAGGTTCACACGGAAATTTGGATTTTTTAGAGATTTTCGGACACAAACTATAAATGGGTAGTGTCAAAAATGACGTCGTTAAAACACAACGCACCTACTATAATACGACTACTAACCACCTCAAATATAGACCATATACAATATACATTATACATGTGTTGTATATTATATATTATTGCAGCCTATAATATACGTGTTTTACACAAGACCCCTAGCTGATTTCCAATAATCATTATAATTATCCGTGCTTTTATAATATTGCAAAAATGTACATTGTATAATTTTATATATTATAATTTGAATATATATATATATATATAATTATATAATTATTTTATATATATAATATATATATTTTATAGATTTTAAATAAAAATAATAATATTATAGTAATCAAACACGATATTAACGTTATCTTTTGGGTTTAGATCGTGTTTATAGCTCTATAGAAATATATAGTGCACATATTACGTTAATTAAATTCCTCCGAACAGGTAAATGTACGCATATTATACGATATAAAACGAAAACGATCTCGTAAAAACTTCACACAATAATATCTTCTCTAATATGATAACGAGTAGTGATATTATTTCGCATTAATTAGTCAATCGCATATTACGCAATTTTTACTAGATCTAATATGTATATAGGTATATAAGCGCGATATGTAAATGAAAACAATGAGATCGTAATAAATATAAACATGAGCTGCAATGTAGGAAAAAATATTACGGACCTTATAAATCGTGTTAAAAGGAAAAATTGTGCAAAATAATAACATGCTTATCCTATATGTTCATCAAATAGTTGTTTGATCGTAAATATTAATTTAATTACCCTGCAGCTCGTGACGTTTTTTTTTTTTTTTGCTATTATTACGACTTGTTCTACAGGTTAATATAGTTGGGCGGTTGTTCCTTGGAGTGAATATCGTCTATTATTTTTAATGTCCGATTGTTTGACTTCGTCGTTTCTATATTGTACCATGTAATTACTATATTATGTCGGTTAAGTGTTTTGTTTTTCAATTACAGTAGTCAAATAATTATTAGAAAACAACAACATCTAATACTGCAAGGTCTTTAATACATATATACGTATATGAATTTCGATCCGAAATAAATCAATCGTTTCGACGTGTCGCTACTGTAGATGCTAAATAATTGCTACCAACGACATTTATCAACTCGAAACATCATTATATATCGTTATTTGATCTTACTAAAAATAATATTATACGACTAATAAAACCCCCGAAAATTCGCTTTTATAGACCATGGAGACGCATATATATTTGTATACAGCCATGAGAAATAAATGTTTTTTGAAATATTTATATAGGTAAGTGACAAGTGTATTTCGATATGAATTCACGACGCTCCGATTGAAAGAACCATAATAAATATATATATTATCGTAATACAAGTATACGTAAAATACCACTCACTCGCTGGGATTGGCATTCTGGTATTTAGCGGCCAGACTTCGTATGAGATCACTGCAATTTCGGTTGGGCGCAGGACTCGATACACGTTCGGTCGCGGCCGAAACGCCGGGTGGCGTGCCGGGGTAGCACGACGAAGACGGCGTGCCACTACGCGAAGATGCGGAGTCGCCGCCCGCCGCAACCACAGGACTCAGACGTTCCGTTTTCACATCGGCCGCGGTCGCCACTCTGTTGTTGTTGGCGCTGGTCGTGTTGTTGTTATTCACTGGGTGCTCGATCTGCATACCGACCCCCGAACGTCGGCTCTTCGGCAAACCAAACAAGTCAATGTCTCTTTTGATGTCCACTGCGGGAAACAAATGAAATCGGAAACGTTATTAAAACCGATAAAATATTTTTTTTTTTTTTTTTTTATTGTGCTTCGATGTTAATGACTTCTTTACCAAACATTTTTGATAAGTTTTGGATAAGTTATCAGTGATTATATAAAAATAAAACAATACAGTCATTATCGTTATTCACGATGCCGTCAATTTCAATTATTGTATTAAATCTCTATAATGTATAATTAATTATTATTTAAGGCATTTTGTGAGTTTCTTAGGCATTTTCGTATAGGTTGTTAAGGTCATATTTATATTATATATCTGAACAATACTAATAATTATAATATAATCGTTTATGTCATAACTATAGTATTTATGATTCGTGTGCGATTTATACACTCACACGTCCACGCATACTGAATCGCACAAAGATTTATAATATTATCTTTGTACAAGTATTATGCGATTGTGTGGAAAACTCGTTTAAATTATTAAATAGCTATAGTACCACAATTAATCACGGTTATTAACAGTAGATAACCATGGGTTAAGTTAGGTTAGATTCAACCTATCCAAGGTTCATTGATGGCACAGCATCTTGTGACAACTTGCATAAATACATAAATTAACTCGCTGAATACTTCTGTATCATTCCTTATAATTTGTTTTTCCTATTAAAAAAATATTATAATGTAATAATATTATGGCATAAAATTAATTTGTATCATCAACATTTGACATTTAAGAAGAGATAATTAACAACAAAAATATGTGCTGATATCACTAATGAAATTGACGTATGACAGCAAGCTACTTTTGTTGTAACTTTCTGCGGTAACGCAAATTTTACTGCGGTTATTTCAAATAAGTAAGCCGTTTTAAAAAAATGAATATCGTTCATTAGATTCCAATAAAACTTTTTATACTGTTTTAAGACGTACAAATTATTTTTAAAACACGCTCTATATCTTTAAAGCTAAAATTATACGTTTATCAAAATCTATTTCATATAATATACCATTCATCAGAAAATCAATGAATGATACCCAAAACTACTTTTTTTTAACCAGATTATAACTTTTATTTTTTAAAATAAATAAATTGAATAAATTAAGCTACAACAATCACAATAACTTAATACTTTGCATTGTATTTTAATTTTATAAATTATTCTGAAAACTATAATAACGGACTGAATGAATATTTTACCAATGTATGACTTGGATCGTACAAATTGATCTACGTGTATAAATGTATACTATCTATACAGTACACACATTATAAAGTAAATTATAATTTATTGTTAAAGTAACATAATATGTAAGTAATAACATTAAATTCTAATTTTGATTAAACAAAACTATTACTAGAATTTACTATAACTCGAAAACTCAACTCAACTCGAACAACACTCCTAATATTCGTTCC
This sequence comes from Aphis craccivora, assembly GCA_009835225.1. Classification (NCBI taxonomy): domain Eukaryota; kingdom Metazoa; phylum Arthropoda; class Insecta; order Hemiptera; family Aphididae; genus Aphis; species Aphis craccivora. Next base: position 16,825 of record VUJU01000745.1, on the reverse strand, counting down.
GTTGAAATCTTTCATATTCTACACAAATATATTAATTAGTATACCCTTTTGTGGATGACGATGACTTGAAACAGTTGATTGAAAATGGAATCGTATAACTGACGATGTGGAAAATACTACCATTGACGGCAAAGCTTTCTTCAGACTGACCGACGACGAAAAATGTCGCGGTTACCCGCTCGCGGGTAATCATATACAATGGCACAATGTAGTGGACCACAATCCTCAAAATATGTATACGTCCATATTATACAGATGTGCGTTACTTTTGATTGAATAAAACAAAGATATTATCTATAAATAAGTCTTAAAAAAACGATGTTCATTGACCGTTTTCTCATTGTTCGATACTCATAATAATTAATTTATGACCAACCAACGAATAATGGTATATGTAAGTATTATGTAGGTATACACCATACAGTATATCAGTGTTAATAACTGCGATATCTTCTATCGCTTTGGTCAGTTGCTTAAAGGAAAACACTTGTTAAATATATCCAGTATCCACCCTGTTTCCTGACAATTTCAAACCCATCAAACACCAATGTTTGTTATCAACTGATTTTATCAACTCGTATTAGATCGTAGAACAGTCATGTGAAACTGATTTTCTCTATCCGATCCACGCGTATATGACAATTCATTGTGTATCAGAACAAATCTTGTATTATCAACTTTAATATTAAAACAAATTTACCTATTTTAGATCTTAAAGTTAAGAAAATAATCTGTGTTTTTACGTTAGCTTTTTCACTGTATTTCAATATTTCTGTAATATAACATGAGCATATTTAAATTGTAATATTTAACATACTCATAGCTTATACGACAATTAAAATATTATAAAACCAACGAAGTTACACGAATAATATTTTTAACTTTATGTTTAATAATTGGTATATATATATTCACTCTAATGATTTATTTGCATTAGCTAATAACGCAAGATTGGTTTTGCAGAATATAACTTAACTATGTCAAGCGTGTATCAGGGAGAAATAGAATAATGCTTTAGTATCCTTTGAAAAAAAAAGAAAAGAATTAATTTTTATAAAAGGTATAGGTACTGAGAGGTTTAAACTGGATACGACAACAGCGTATTACACCCAATTTTCAAAAAGCTTTTCATAGAAACAATAAATAATAATTGATAAGCAATAACCCACAGATCCCAAATTTTCGAAATTAAAAACAAACTAATTACTGATGAATATTTTTATACGAATATTAAGGACGTCTTTATAAAACATTATAATAAACATTTGTTTGATTTGAGGGAATAATAATTACGGTACAAACACTACAGGGATCTTCCATCTTAATTCTTAAGCTCTGAATTCAATCGTGTAGCGTAACACTGAATCTGGGATTGGGAGGTCTGACTTCGCATAATAGTCATACACATACATATGACAATAATAACGCAATAGATTTTAATTTTGAATAAAGTGTTTATATATTTTTTTTCGATCAAAAATCTACGCACGCTACGTGAAAAGAACGTATTCGTTGTTAATACTTAATACACCTAACATAATAATATATTATATTATATTTTCAACAATGAAAATAGAGTAGCGACGATCGCACTAACTGTAAGTATATATTAATATTTAATATGGACACGCACGTCAAATAACATTTTTCTGCGCGGAGAGGTCTCATTCCATCGTATTGTTATTATTATTATAATCTTAGACGATTCGTTACACGTGATTATTATCCCACATATTATTATATGCGCAGAAGGTGCATACCACAACCGTCTGTATACTTTTTTTTTATGTTTTTTTGGCACCCGTTGACCGTATATAAACACATATATTATATATATACAAACATAAGCTATTAACTGTATAAGTAATACAGGCGCGTGCGTGCGTGAAAAAATAACGCCGCAAAATAATCCGCCCACGCCGCTTTATTTTTCCACGCTTATTTCGCAGCTCATGGCCAATTGGACACCAGCCATTATTATATATTTTAGTATTATTTGCCCTCATCGCTTTTCAGAGTTCTTTCGTCGTAGGCCTACTCAAATAATGGTACATATTATTATTATCGTAGGAATCTAGATACGTATATATTATTATTATTAAAACACGACAAGCGTGCGGATCCAATAAATTCGTCTCAAGTAATAAAAACCGGAAAGTTTCACGTTATAATATGTACTTAACTATCAATACTGAACACACTATTCATTGTACAAGCTATAAAAAAAATCTAATATTACTATAACACGAGCTTGTTGATTCTATATATATAATATATGGAATATACTCGTATTAAGTTATATTTCTTCGTTTCACTGTGGTGACGTGGTGCGACAAATCAACAACATAACATTTTTAAAAACAATTGCAAATAATAACAAACAATAATATAATGACATAATATTAGTGTAGTACGTTCTATCAAGTACCAACTGCAAAAATAATATAATAAAATAGGTACTATATAAGGTATATGTCTACTGTCTAGGTACTTACAATCGCGTCCAACGTGTTATTTTATCCCTGTAATATTTCAACCTTATAGACTGAGTAAAACATTAACATACACGACCAACTAGCCAAATCATGATTCCCGCTATCGTTTCATATTCGAGTACCATTCGCGATCATGATATACCACAAATATTTATAAATTATTATAATATTATTATAAGTATTAATCATCAGCTATTGCAGACTTTATCACGCCAAAATGGACAGAATTTTAACCGATTGATACTGTCAATTAAGAGCTTAAGAGTTACATAACAACTACATTTTATTTCTCCAAGTAATTACTTGAAAACTACTTAAAACTTAGACGCCTTCGATAATACTGGACATCAATAATATTATCATAACAATACATAATATGGTAAGTATTTGATTTCATTAACAATGATCAAAGACGCCCTAACGTGCATGTATAAGTAGGAAGAGACGCGTTTTATATCCGGAAATAACACGACCAACATGGAATCCAATTTATCTGCACTTATGTTTTATCCACCCAAGTTCGAAAATAAACAGTAGCCGCGTAACGCGTATTATGATGATGTTATTATTATAAAGATCCAGACAATTCACCGATTGTCATATTATTCTACTGTGGGTAGATAATAATGTTATATGCTTGCAGCAATATAGAGATTGAAGTATAACATTACAATACGGACTATACGATATGAATAAGTGTACAATCAATTCAATGCATAATAATTCTATATAATGTATATGCTACAACTCCACAATATTATAATATCACTCTCATATCTACTGCAACCCACAATCGTATAATCTTATAATGTAGGTATGTAGGTATAATACATATTTTTTCAAAATGGAAAGGTTATACCGTACATAATAATACAACACAATACGAGGATGCCAAGCACTCGATACCTTCCAACTCCATCTATGTGATGATAAATATAACAAAATTCAAATTTTAACGTCTGATTTATAATCTAAAAATGTTGACCTATTTCCAAATTTGAAGAGCAGAATATTTACGTGATAATATCATAGGTACCTATACTATTTTATTTAAATATTGTAAAACGAAAAAGTTAAAGCATATACCTATTGTTATATTTTCTTATACTACTTATAAAATTATAGTTAGATATTAAACTATTGTTATTACCTTCTTAAAATTTGGTAGGTAAATTTTGAATATGAACTTAGTTCAATAATATTTTTATTTTGTCACCACCGACGTATCACGTGTAGCCGTAGACTACATTTTATATTTATATAAAACACGTTATACGGCTATATATTATATTTATTGTACCTATGAGATCAAAAATCGTATTTATAATAATAATAATAGTTTAATATATTTCTTATAATACTCTTATTTTATATAAATATAATAATTTATAATCGACCCATACGCGACAGGTACCTACCAAGTATGGCGTTAAAAAAAATATTCAGTTTTCGTTTTTGTTACACTACAGCACACATAATATTACATAGCAATTGTCATTAATTTTAACGAATAGCTGCCGGATAGTTACTATATAATTTTGTGTCTGGGAAATTAGCGTCACGAAAAATACGTGTTGACTGCCACATAAATATCCTACGTGATTACGCTGCGCTTGAACTATGACACGCTAATAAGCGCAATCAATTATTGGACGGACCGCGGTCGACAATGTCAGGAGCGGGGAACGTGTATATATCGTTGCGGCTCGAGAGCTCAAAGAACACACACATTATATTATAATGTGTTCCAAGGAGAACGTTCTAGTATCTAGAGTCTCGGAAGAAAAAGAATACCGCCTTCTATACTTACAGCCAGCGCATGCATAAAATATATTTTATAAATAACTAACGGTAAGACTTGACGAGAAGTTTTTATTCACAGGTGACCAGGCGATCACCAATAGTCGAAATACCAAAATATTAGTTTTATTAATTATTATTCTATTATTGTTTTATACCAAAAAATGAGATTAACGCCAAACAATATTTTATCGAAACCACATAATATGTATAGCATACATTAACTTATAGTTATCAAACTAATAAATTAAATGCATTTAATGTATATAACGCATTTGGAAATACATAATAATATAATATGTATAATATGTATAGTGAGAATTCACGTTACATAATACATACGGCTATATGAGTTATTAACTTATCGCTCCATAAATATAAATAGCATTATACAAATATCACTTTTGGAGTGTTGGTTTTTAGTTTTATTAGTGCGAAACAATCGCAAAAATCTGTGTGAATTATTACTATTATTATTATGAATAATATATATATATAATTACACCAAACATGTTTGTATGAAATAGTTAGTATTAAATGTTTAAATATTATATTACTGTTTTAACTTTCTAAATATTGAATTTCCAGAAAATTAACTTTTAAAATGAAAATTGCATATGAATTCATTCTCCTAAGAATTTATATTAATTATAATTACTGGCTTCTATACACTTGTATTTATACAACAAATTATAGATCAAACGTTTATTAGTCATCTAATAATAGCAGGCGTACAATAATTACAACTACTCAGACTACTCTAGCATAATATAATTAAATAAGGTAATGATTTGGATAAAAAAAAAGAACGATAATAAATTATTAATAGATAAAATATAAACTAACACAGTTGAGCACTTGTGAAATACGAGTATGTTTACAATTTAAAAAAACAAAATAATAAATATTAAATAATAAAAATATTGAGCTAAAATCTCAGAAACCAAAATACGGATATTATTAAAAGCAATCAGATATATTAATCTAACCAGTTCAAATAATAATATTTTAATAGTAAGCGACTCATTTAGCGCTCTCAAAGCACTCCAAAACCTTCTCGACAAACGAAATAACCCAAAACATCTAAACAGAATTTTATTCTACAAAAAAAAATATAGAATTTATGTGGGTACCATCTCATATTGGAATTTCCGGAAACGAAATGGCCGATAAGTCAGCAGACATAGCGACTAAAACCATCCTGCATCCAACAATCACTGACATACCGGCTAAAGACATAAATAAATCTATTAGGAATAAAATAAATATGACATGGCAAAGTTACTGGGATTCCGTTCCACCTACCAACAAACTAAAAAAAATCAAAAGATTCACTAAAAAGTAGCAATATCTTCACAATTTAAACAGACAAGAAGTCACTCTAACCCGAGTGAGAATCGGACATTCATTTTTAACACATTCTTTCTTAATCAGCAAAGATCCACCACCCATATGTAAAAAATGCCAAGAAGATCTAACCATCCAATACCTACATCATCCTAGACTACCCAGATCTACAAACATCCGAAGTACCTTATCAATACCCAACAACTTATAGAAGAAGCTCTCCGTAAAGACAACACCGTACAAATTTTAAATTTCCTTACAAAAATTAACATTGTAAATAAGCTTTAACCAACACTTTTGTATTTCATTGTTCTTACTGTAACCTTTGATATTAAATTATTAATGTAACTCTCACAAAACATGTACACAAGGCTAATAACCTCAGATGTTGAAGCCTCTTAATAAAAAAATTTTTATATTATATATATTTTTTAAATAAATTAATAAACAACGTTTGACAATCACTGTAGAAACTGAATATCCTTCAAATAAACACCTCAAATTAATGAAAAGAATAGAAACGCTAGTTATCTGTAGCTTATTGAGTTATCATTTAATAGTTTTGTGTAGTTACATAACAATAAATATGTTGTTCTGTCTTTCCACATAGGGCAGCGGTTGTCAAACTATAAAAAGAAAGGGAATTGTGACCAAGCAGATAGATTGTTCTTGGAAGCGCAAATCCTTTTAATTACATCACCCATACTATACTTGGTCAGCTAGACGATATATTATCATCCTTTCGTCGCCTAATGCTTGCTGTCTTTAATAACAACCAATCTGTATCCAAGTACTAAATAAACAACATCTAGATATTTTATAATGAAAGCTTTAATCAGTGAAATTTTATTTTATTTGTATTACCTATATACGTATCATCGTATCACAACATAATTAATATAAGAGCAATCTATGAGAGTAATCTATGGGCTTCGCGATTTGTCCATTAACACAAATTTACAACTGAATTACTCTCATAGATCGCTAAAAATATATCAAAACTGATATCCAAAAATTGATTTTAATTCATAACGTGTATTTTTAATATTAAAATAAAATATTTTAATTTTATGTATAGATTGCATACTGTATAGTAAAAAACCAAATTAAAAACCAATTTACTCATAAGTACTTCATTGTTTATGAGTTATATATATTTTATGAGCATTCCTAATTTTTTCTACAGCTTCGTTGAAGCAACGAACAAAAAAGTATGAAAATCACTGATCTAAAAGAAGGTAATTGTGTAATATTATTATCCGATCACATTCTCCAGCATTTTTAGAGTAGAGCAATTTAAAAATATTATAACTTGTATTCTTTTTGTAAATAATTTTTACGTCATTACATTATTATAGTTATATGTAATCTCTAACCAAGAAATGCAAATACATTTATTTTTTATAGATACACAAAGCATAAAAATGAATCAGAAAAATTATTAACTCCACTTTGCAAATATATGTCCTATATAGAACATAGATAAACATAAATAGGATTTTTGTATATAGGTATAAGTTACACCATTCTATTTACTATTACAATTTTAAGTAAAATATTAGAAAAAAGTTCACACATACGAGTTACTTATGCACTATGTACGTATATGGACGTATGTGAAAATATTATTTATATTATTTTGAGTAATTCAATGGTTGATCAAAAATGTTTGATAGTTTTTTACTTGGAAAAATTTGTAAGTAGTTTATTAATTAAATACTATTAAATATTTGTATATAAACAACCTTGCCCTGGCCTAACTGTTATTATAATTTATAGAATTCATTAACCATAAAAAGTAAACTTTTCGCTGCATACACATTAGTAAATTGTATACTTACAAGAAATTCATATACATGCTATTTTCTCGAGCTTTGAAATTACAAAAATAAATCGACGAATAATTGAAATATCAAACATTAATACACGAATGAAAATTAAATGAGTTCCACGATAACATAATAATATAATAATTATAACAACGTTCCGGGTCAGTAAAAAGTGTTAAATGTCACACGACCTTCATTCAGCCTCTAAAGTCTAAGAAACATAATATAATATCGTGTTAGGTTACATAACAACATTCATTTATTATTATTTTTGTTAAAATTGACTATTCGACCTCAATGGTCAGCTCGTATCCGTTGACCCCTGGTCAACAATGTGTGCACTTATATGTATAATATGTACGTACTTCGCCCAACCATATTATATTTATTATATTATATTATACCATTGTTTTGGCCCGGTCCCAAACAACTGTGTCCGGAATATTATATCGTCATAATGAAGCAAGAAAAGGTTAGGCTAGAAAAAAATTAATTAAAATTATAAAAAAAATGCATATGTAGGTCTCCACACATGTACGTACAATATGAATTAGTCACACCTACATATGTATGATCGCGTAATTGGAGATCGTGGCAATAAATCAATAATATAATATATATATATTACCTACAATAAACAAGTACTTCGACTGTATACCAAATGTGGTTCGCATCCAAATAGCTACCACGTTAAGTGGAATGCGATAGTTCGTCATTCACCGTGTATAAGCTGAAGAGGTTATAGGCGCAGAATGAGAAAAAAACGTTCTGATTTCAAACTCTTTTTTCAAATAGTTTCACGTATGTTGTCAATAAACCTCTACTAATACACTTTCACAAAATTACCATTACTCTGCGATTAAATAATAAAATATATCATCATTTTTGAAAATTATCAATTAAGAAATACCTATCATTAAAAATTTGACATTTTATTTTTCTGAAGTAATAAATTATCGTTTCTAATATATATTTTTTAGTATATATTTATACAGGGTTTATATCACCTAATATCCGATTTTCAACTGAACCTTGCATTTTGGTTTTTATTTTAATAATTTCATAGAAATATTTCTTTAAAATTTCTTTATATAGGTATTCTAATTCTTTTTTAAACTATTATTAAAGGACTAACACGTACCTACATTGAATTATTATTTTATGACCCTGTAACTCACAATATAAATGTTAAATAAATTACACATAAAATTACGTTCATGAACTAAATAATATAAATAAACATTCTTTTACATCTGTTTTAATTTTTTTTTTTTTAATTTATAGAATAGCTTTTTATATTTTATTTTATTACTACCGAAATGATGTTTACGTTAAAATTTGATTATTAATATTAAAATCTAAATATTTAATACGTTTATAACATATTGTACATCATAATAATGAACCTTAAATTTGCCTAACTAATTTTAATAATAAATAATGACTAACACTAATATAAAACGTGTATATACTTACATCTAATTTTTTTATTATTAATAGCTGAAATACTTCGATTACTTTGAATAAATAATAATTAAATTCATAAAATAGAAATCGGGCATTATCTGATTATCATAAATTAAACATTTTTATTATTATCATTCCTTCATTATTTGACGATGACTTTTATTTATTATATTTTTTGTTACGCTTTAAATATAAAAACTACTTGATTACTCCAATGTTACATATTTTATTAATTTTCAGATTTGGGAAGAACTTAAAATTGTCTAGGGCCTAGGCCATCAAGGAATACATCAAATCGTATTTTTAGACTACAGATAAAATATTTTATAAGCCTTTATAATTTCAGTCTAATTTTTTTATATTGTAAATGTGTAAATTCACACATTTGAAGAAGTTAAATCTTTCAAGATAATCTGAACTCAATCATATTAATTAAGCGATAAGCTTATTTTATTAAAAACTGCTGTTATATGAATATATGATATTTCAACAATTGCATCCAGGCAATAGGTGTAATTGCATATTATTGTTAGAAAAAAATATTCTACATGAAAAATAAAGTCATGCAAAACAAATTACTATAAATACAAAATGTACACAGAGAAAATGAGATCTTACGATTATTTTATTGAATTCGATAAATGTAGTGTAATTTAATATGATGACATCGTACAATAAAATCTTTTATATTATACAATAAACTAAAGCATTATCTTCATCGTTAAATTTTACTTAAAATACGAGTATTAATAATTATTAAATGATAATTCACATACTACAAATGATCCAACCCAATAGTTGATGTTTTAATATAAAATTGTAAATCACATTAAGGTATCAAACCCTAACGTAACTAATATGTTTTTAAAAGTTCTTGGCAACTTTTTAAATCAACTGTTCTTGATGAACAATATTCGTATAGAGAAATTTAATAACTATTTTAACGACTTTATTAAAAATATCCTTAAAATTTGTTTCATACAACATTAAGATCCCAATTGGACAACATTCGATCGTTATATTATTTAATTATTACATTAATCTATACGCTATTCGACCAAATATAATCTTATTTACACCTCATGATTAACGAGGTAAAATTAATTTTTCTACTGTAATATTATTATTTGAAAATATATTGTTTAATTTTGTTACGCTTTTATAATATTAATACCTAAAATGTATGGATAAGGCATATATAACGATTGTAATTGGTGCATATTTCCAAAACAAAGGAGAGAAATGTACAAACATAGAATTATACGACAATCATTATTTTGATATACTACTAAATATATGTAGAAGTAGTAACATTTAACATTGTGGATCAATATACAAATTTAAATAGTATGCCAATTTGTTTGTTAGCAACAAACTTTTCCATTTCAAAATTAAAAAAATTAACAATAATATACCTAGTAAATATTTATTTAGTAGTACCTATACATAATTTGTAGTTTTTAACATGGGCCAATAAAAATAATTATATTAGTTACTAGTATATTCAACCAAAATAATAGGTAATCGATTATCGATATTCCGCTCTTAGCTAAAGTCGTCGTCATTACGGCATATATATTTATAATAGTGATAATTGTTTATCCAGTACGTAATTAAAAACGACAGTAGCTAACTCGATAAAAAAAATTGCCATCAGATGAAATATTTATTGCCGTTTATCAGCGGACCAGTTCAGGCACTAGTGTGTCAGGTTGTGTGTGAGTACATTCATGAGTACCTATACGTATAATATATTATGTGTAATCCAGTTTCACCTGTGCTTAAAACAATCCCTACTCTTTCCATCTTCTTTTTTCCTCTGCATCATATCCATAAGTATTATTTCTTTTTTCCATTACAAATCCCCGCTGTGTGCCGGCGCTCTGATTTGCTGACGGGTTTTTTCTTGTAGACCAGTTGTAATGTTGCACTATAATAATGATAGGGTTTCACAAATAGCTTATCTCAGATGACCAACGAAATTATTTTTTTTTATTTTAACGTAGTTGACCTCTAGCCTAAAATTTATATCGATTTCTCAATTTTTTTTTTTATTAATTTAAAGAAATGTCCTATTATAGAAAACATCCCAAAAACCGCGTTTCTCATAATAAATATAAGAAATCTAGACATTGCCCTCTTCTTAGAAATACAACACTACTTTCACTGAAATAAATTATGTCCGTATTCAAATTTATTTTACTCGTTCCGCTCGTTTACCCATTCAAAGTTTATAAAAAGAGCAACGGCTGTTTTTTTTAAACTGCTGATTTATTAGCGGACATTACTTTTTTTAGTACACACATAAGTGTGTATTTATTTTTGACCGTGAACATCTCATTAGATTCCCTCGGGGTTAGGTAGAGATCAAATCATCATACTAAACACAACTAATTAAAGACATTCCGAAGAAATACAGAGTGGTACATAAATTGTCATTTATCATGAGTGATATAAGGTTGTGATGGTATACACATACAGATAAACGAAAATGTACTTAAATTTTGTTTACAGGATGAAAAAAAACGAACTTCGGCTAAAACGAGTTCACAAAATGTGTATACGAACATAATTAGAGACGTACCTACCGATTGGCGGTTACCTTGACTGCAATGAATATGCGGTATTAATGGTATTATACGGTTCACGTGACTGTAAAATATTACAACATAGGAACTATAATAATATGTAATATCATTATCATTCGAATATATTTTAAATACACATCTCCGCAGTAATCGAGAAAAAACCACCGAATTAATTTCGGCTTTAATAATACATCATTAAACCATTTAAACTTATAGGTGACACTAGATCCCAAAATGCCCATATGTTACTCATTGACAAGCAATGCCATTCTTAGGTTGATATATCATTGTTTCCAGAAAAGGTCAGACATGAATTAGATTTTGTCACCGATCACGATTCATTATTATTCTACGACACTTCATATTCAACACATTATTATGTAACAAATTATCTGTTAGAAAATGTTGTCATCGAATACAGACGAATAGTTTTAAACCAATGGCATACAAAGAATAAAGATATGGACTGAACATAGAAAGAATACTTAAGACAACAATGTTAGAATATTCGGAGGTCTATAACTATTTACCGCCAAAAATATCATACATACACTTACAATTAGTCACAAAGATGCTATTGATTGATCAAATAGTACGATAAGTTTACTTTTAGATCACATAAATATGTTTTTGTTCATTATTATTATATATTATATAATAAAATATTTTATATTCTAACATCTAACTTAAATCAAAACAAATATACGTAATAAAAATAGTATACAATTAATATATTATGCACAAGTATAACAAACTATCACACAGTTACATATTTATTACTTTCTAGATATAGTGCCTATTATTTATAGCTATTTACTTATTGTTATAGCTTATTTATAACAGGTAATTGTATATTATATTTATAATAAAGTAATAAAATAGTAAATTGAAAAGAATAAATATATAATATACACATGTATTAAAATTTTTAAAGGCACATCAATCTTATCAATTCATTCGTGTAAACCTCACATTTTAGGCATGTAGCTTTTTAAAGTCCAATTTAATTTCTTAAACATTTATCGTGGTTTATAATATATATTAATTACTCTAATTCAGAGTTCTGCGTCACATGTAAGGGATATATCGATAAGAACCGGGTCGACTGGGTCATGTGTCACACGGGTGATGGTCTTAAAAGTCTTCGGGTCAAGGATTGCAAAGTGCTCGTGCGTTCGACTATCCGATATAATATATTTTTTCCTATTATTTCATACACACTCCCGGAGACCATAAAGGTCAACATTAAATTATGCAATTCTCTATCGAGGAAACTATTTAAAACAATTTAGTTATCTGTTCACGACCTACTGCCTCTGAGAATTCATAAACCCCAACACGGATATAAGTCATTGTAGTATATTTTGTTTTAGAAACGCAAATACAAAATTATTATATTATAATAAATACAACCTAATTAAAACAACATTTAACACGTACATATAATGTATATAACAACAAAAAATATTTTTTTAAATATGTCAATATTATCCGAGTAGAATTTATTTAATATTAATGAAATAGTAATTATTAATAAAATAAATTATTTTTAAGCAGACCCCTCTCCACACTCAACACCATGGTTCATATCACAAGCAGTTAATCGTAATTTTTCCTTTTTTTGGAAAATTACCGTCGATATGAAACCATTGTTTAACGGACACACACATAAATAATAATGTCTAGCTACATTATAGTGTACTCTCCTCATGTAAAACGATAACCGAATGCACTGGTCAAATAGAAAACATACACATGATATCTAGTTAATGGGATTGAAAGGCCATTGAACTTATGACCCTATCCTATTCATAATAGAACAACCGGGACTTTAGATAACAAATGTCGGTTTTTGAAACGCTCGACTGCTTTATCAAAGTTTAATTATCCCAAATGAAAAAACCTAGTGTAAAATTTAGATTTATATCATTTACTATAGCTTACAAACTTTCAATGTTTAATTGTCAATTCAATTATACTTTAATTACAACAAAAATTATAATTATTTTTACGATTAACTTCCATATAGGTAAGCGATTTGTTTGTGGCTTTTATTATACAATAAACTTACGACTTAAATTTAAAACACAGCTATAAAATATTTAATTTTCACCAAGTAAATTTTCCCAATAGTTAAGTCATACTTTTTGTCAGTTTAAAATACTCCATTAAGTGCAGTATAATATTAGTACACTACTGATATTATTGTGAAAACTCAATATGGACAATATTAAACTCGAATACGTCGTTTAATTGAGATTTATAATATTTTATTTATATCGCCTTGGCTTTATGACAAACATACTGTGTATAAAGACAAAACACCAAAAGCAAATCAACAAGAACTATTAACGGAAAACCACACGAAGATCATATTATTATTATTAAAATTAAAACTATAATATTATTACCTGAATAACACCATGGAGGCCAAACGACTGGGCTGGATGCGTCCAAATCCCGCATCATGTTATCACCGGCATGATAGTCCTCGGTACACTTGATAAAAACAAGAACAAGAACTTTTTTTAAAAAATACAAACTTTTTATATGTTATTTTGAAAACAAAAACGCGCGTTATCTTCTTTAGACGAAGTGAACGTGTTAAGTAATCACTAAATATTGAGAAAAACACCAGAAATAGAATTCGAGCAAATCACGATACTAATTATTATCTTATTATGATCAAGATAAACGTCGTTAAAACGATTATTCCGTTTCAACTTCAACGCACGAAGAGATGATAATATAATATTATGATAATGATGTTACGAATCGTTGTAATAGCAGTGTAAAAACAAAAACCGTTTTCAGACGATAAAAGAAAAAGAAAATCAAAAAATGTTCAACGATATTCCGTAATTATTGTTGTGAAAAAAAAAAACGACGGTAAAACACAAGCGCGACGAACACACGAATAAGACGACAAACTGCGCGCGCGTCGTGTCGCGGACGAACTGGAGCGCGGCAAGGACGTTTGACCGTTGACGACGCGCGCCGCGGCAGACACGAGAGCAGAAGCGGCGGCAGTAGCGACACACACACAAGCACACTCACACACACACAACAAACAAGACGTATATACGGCCGGCGGCGGCACCTGTATGAGAGCAAACAAGTGCGCTTGCGCATCGGCGACGGCAGCGGTCATCAGGTGGTAATAATCGTCGTCATCGCTGCCGCCGTATAGCGCAAAACGTGTCCCTCTCCGCCACCCGGTTACCACCAAACAGCCACAGTTCACCAGGTACCGGTTACCGTGCACGGTAACAACAAATGTAAGTAATATATATATATCTACTTATATTATTATTAGTATTATTACTAATGTTTATACCTGCCGAGTCGTATTATAGGCAAATAATTATTATACGAGACACCATTCATAAAATACACGATTTCGTTTTTATTTTAGGCACCTACACATAATAATGATAGGTAACTATTTTATAGCATTATAGTATTATATTATTATGGTTAGTGGGAAACACGCCCTAATGCTGTGGCGCGAGTTATCATACAAGCATTCGTTTTTTTTCCACTCGAGTGCCAGATAAAACAATATAATCGAATTATCACGCTCGCAAGTACCTCCTATAAACACGTACTACACCTATACATATATAACGTGGCATTATACAGTTTATTCGTTTTGGTACCTATATCAAATTCTAGGTGTATGCAATATGCATAATAATAATAGATCACATAGTTATTATTTTTTTTAATTTAAGTGTTTTTCCTAACGTTTCATTGAAATACATTTTAAGAGGTTACTTTTTTGTAATGTCATATAATGGTCGCAGTGTAACTCACCAAACATTCTCACCCACATATTTTTTCTTTTAATAATGAATTTATTCGATTCAGATTTTAGGCATTTTTAATATACTTAATTACGTTTGGTCATTGTTTCCAAATACTAAAATAAATATTAAAATTTATTTACTTAAGGTAATTTGTGATCCTGCCTCCTAATAGTAGGTATAAAATATGTTTTACAAAATTACTGTAATATTGGATCTTGTATTCATAATAATCGGACCATTTTTAAAAATTATGTGATATTGAAAAATAAATAATATTATTAATTACTTTAATTTTATCAAATCTCCAATATATTTCAAACCAAATATCATGAATCTATAATCCAGAATACATATCAAGTTAAATAAATAACTAAAAATCTACTTGTTCGAATTTCGATTGAGATAAATTAAAATTTTTACAAAATGAAAAGAAAAGTTATCAAATGAAAAAAAAAGAAGTTCTTTTCGTTACATGCACTACAAAATAATATAAAATATTCAATTTTTATTACAAATATGGTCCTTATTCCTTAATTTAAGTATTTAAAAAGTGGGTAAGTGGGTACCGCTCTGCTATACATTAGGTGCCGTATGGATCATTATTATATATTATAGGAGTGTTAAATTTGAATCCAATGATAGGTATTATTGTATACAAAAAACGATTCTGAACGGAGATGATTTGTAAGCCTAGGATATAATTTCCAGTGGTTAGTGAAAAAGGTGGCTTATGTTTTAATGGCCTGAATACACCAAAATTTAAGTTCTTTTATGATTAATGCAAGCTAAACTTATGAAAAATCTTGTATTAAATTTTCAACTCTTAGCTACTTATACAAAAAATTTTATGAATTATACCTACAAAATAATTTGCAAATATTCATGATTTTGACGAATTCTTGTCAATATTTGAACTTCAAATTCTAATAAAAAAAAATTGTGCCTATGTATTCTTATAATTTTTTAATCACTATAAGAATAACTTATGAGGAACTTTTTATTAAATTTTCAAGTATTTTGATAGGGCCAAAAAATTTTATCGAGACTTTAAAAAATTTTTTTAGAAAAATTGAAAATTTCAGTTGTTTATAAATGACTTAAAAAAAGTCAAAATATTTTGAAATTTAAATCACTTAAAGAAAACGCAAATCTTAATAACTGGTATAATTTTCAAGTACCCACGACTTATACTTTTTGAATATTAACAAATATTTAAAATCGTTTGATGATAAATCATTATCGTTACGCTATTTCCTAAAAATTTCAAATTCAAACGCACTTAAAATTTTTCCTATAATGATGCTACGAATTTTCTCTATAGATACTTGAAGGAAAATTTATGGAAAACTTAGTGTTGTGTTTTTAATCCTTAGTTAAAAACAAAAAAAAATGTTATGATTTTTCAACTTCAACATTACTTGCAAATTTTCGCGTTTTCGACAAATTTCGTAAAAATTTGAACTATAAACGCTTATAAAAAAAATTGTGAC
>VUJU01000744.1:16261-84476 GCA_009835225.1 Aphis craccivora | reverse complement strand
ATTATAATATAAATATATTTCCTGGGTGAAAAATAATGATATTAATGTGAGAAAAAATTGTTTTTATTATCTATAAGTATATTTATGAGAATTTATAAACACCTTAAGATATTATTATTTTACGTAGATATAAGGTACCTATGTAAAGTTTATACCATTTTATGATCGAAATAACTATGAGACAAAATAACAGCCCCAGAATTTGCAAACAACTATTCACGGTGGCGGAGCACGCGAGTGCAGCTAGGTACCTAGACAGGTAGTGACAGATATTTAAAATTGTTATTGCGATTTTGTAAAAATTCAAAATTCAAACGCTCATAACATTTTTCATATAATGATTAATGACGCTTCGAATTTTTTCTCGAACTGTTTGAAGAAAAACTTATGGAAAACTAAGTGTTGAGTTTTTTAACCTTATATATACCTAAATACAATACTTTTTTTTATGAATTTTCAATTACAAAATTAGTAATTATAAGTAAATTTTCACAATTTTGACATATATTGTAAAAATTTCAACTTTAAACGCTTATAAAAAATTGTGACTATCGATTTTTGATTTTTTTTTTTTTTAACTATACAATGAAAACAACTAAAAACAACTTTTTATTAAATTTTCAATATTTTTGAAAAAAAAATACGTAGAAAAATCGAATATTTCAGTTGTCTATAAATAGCTGAATAAAAGAAAAAATATTTTGAAAATTTAACTGTAGGTACTATATACATAGCATTTATATGCCTATGCATTTTGTGAACATTTCAAATATTTACAGTGATTTCCAAGTTTTAATGTTTCAAGTACTTATTTACAACTATAAAAAAAATCATTTTTTTTTTTTTGAAAACCACTGGAAAATTTTTACTTTTGACCTCTATAATGCTCCAATTCCCAAGATCACCAAGGATATTCACTTTGCTATCAGAAACCAAAGAAACCATCCTAGCTCGAAGTTTTAAATTGAAACATTACCTATTTCGACAAGTTATGCTGTACACAGACACAAAAAAAAAACACACACACACATCATCGTAAAAACAATAAAAAGAAGCATAATATGCTTTAAAATTCGAGTCCGAATTATAGTATGTTCATATAGTAAATGCATAAACTTTATAATTATAATTTATAAAAACATGTGTGTGGGCGTGTGGCATTCGAGGACATGCCGCGGTAAAGCTATTGCATAGAATTTTTTATCAACTTATATGCAATTTTTTTTTTCTTTGATATTAGTTCAAGTTTTTTCTTTGCTATTAATATTCAAGTTACACTTTTTGAGCGCGGTGATCGATAAGAAAACAATTTTTTTCTGTTATTGAATAAATGAGATAATGAGAAGTTAATATTGTTTAAAATATTTATAAAGTGATAAATATTATTACTGGGTACCTATTTTGCTTTGTAAAAAAATAATTAATAACTACACTACAATACTATATCGAAACAATTTGTTTTCAAGTTATAATTCACAATACATAATAAAATTATATTATCATAATATTAGAATACAATCATTAATCAACGTGGATTGTAATATATACCTATTACATTTTTTCTATGATGTGTATTACCAGCCTACAAGTTAGGTATATTTTGTTATTGCGCTTCCGCTCAGGGTAGACTTTTTACATTATTAAATTTGTCGTAAAATTATTATTATTATTATTTGTGCCGAAGTCTGCCCAACTGAAACGACGTTAGACGATGTGTTAGGTTTATTTTCGTTACGAATTTTTTTGATTCGGTAGCTGCGCTCAAAGCCCGAGATAAAAGCTATATGCAATAGCTTAAAATAACATAGATATCACATATTAAATAATATGAATTAAATAATGAATACTTAATTTTGAAATTTATCATTAACAAAACAAACTGTGGCCTTTATTTTTTTTTAGCTATTTCGTCAATAATTTCTTTTATTAAGGTAATAAATACAACAAATATTTCATTAGTAAACCTCCTTCCTAGAATTTCTTTAATATATTTTTAATGTTTTCATACAAGCTAATGCAATGATATAAAAAAAAAATGTCAAGGGGGAAGATATATCTCTCTCGTCTCCCCTCATAAATACGCCACTGTAATTTATAAGTATTTTAGATAGTCTGTACATAATATATCTAACATTATGGTTCAATATGTGTTTCGTACCGATCGATGGGACAAGACTGTCGGTTGTATATTAGACACTCTGGAGTGAATGACTGTCGACCTAGTCATGGAGTTGTTCGAGTTTTTCTCTCGTAGCGCGATAAGGCAGTGATAACGGCGAACACGAATCTGCTCGGTGATTGACGATTGTTTTCGTTTACAGGAATTAGGTTTTTTCGTTGATTTTTTGATTAATCTATCTTAAACAGAATAATCAGAGCAGCCGACTTTTGTTGATTCATAAATAGGTACTGTTTGGTCTGTCTGTCTGTTCATACGCCATTGCTGGTCAACCGACGTACTAACAATTCGAAATGGTAAGACCTACTAGTTTGATAAAGAATTTGTTTTGTTTTCTCGAAGTGTAGGCAATAGTTATAGTGAACAACCGCAAATCGATGAACTATGCATAATTACAAGATTTTTTTATTATTTTTAGTGTTCAGTGTTAGTGATTGGAGATATGCATGTGCCGTTTCGTAGTAGTGGACTACCGGCCCAATTCAAGAAACTATTAACTCCGGGTAAAATACAACATGTCTTGTGTACTGGCAACTTGTGCACGAAAGAAATGTATGAGTTTTTAAAGTCGATCGCCAATGATGTACATATTGTTCGTGGTGATTTTGACGAGGTAACGTATTTTAAAACTATGTGCATCAGCATTTTTACATTTCTGATTCAATTTAATATTCTTAGAATCTCAATTATCCAGACCAAAAGGTAGTCAATGTTGGGCAGTTTAAAGTGGGCTTATGCCATGGCCATCAAGTGATACCATGGGGCGATCCAGAATCTCTAGCATTACTACAAAGGCAACTAGATGTAGATGTACTGGTGTTCGGTCACACTCACAAGTTTGATGCCTTCGAACTTGGAAATAAATTTTTCTTAAATCCAGGATCAGCTACTGGAGCTTT
This sequence comes from Aphis craccivora, assembly GCA_009835225.1. Taxonomy (NCBI): domain Eukaryota; kingdom Metazoa; phylum Arthropoda; class Insecta; order Hemiptera; family Aphididae; genus Aphis; species Aphis craccivora. The sequence goes on along the minus strand of VUJU01000744.1, from coordinate 81,398 downwards.
TAATCCATTGAACCCGTAAGATCTTCTAACATAAATACATTAGTTTTTTGTATTCATAATAAATATAAATTAAGATTTAATTATAATATGTCATATTATGTCATTTAAGGTATTATTGAATAATTTATATTCTTAATATAATATAATAGGTATTTTGCAATATTACTAGTTCCCGATAATAATAAATTTCAATAGCGTAGAATTATTGTTTAAAAAAAAAAAAAAAATTAAGTTAAAACAGACTTAAATTACAATTAATATTTTTTATATAAAATGGTTTTTGATACCATGCTAAAATTATTTATTTTGAAAAATAAATTATATGCATTTTTGATATTATATAATTATACTTTACTATAATCGTTTTAAAGCATATTATGAAAAGAGTCAAACCTTTTTTTATGTAAGCACTTACTATTCACTAAACCTTCCTTTATTTAAATTAACAGAAGCCTATATTAATTTATCTAACAAGCAGTGGCGTAACTACGGAGGGTGATATATCACCCCCCAAACCTTTTTTTTATAATAATATAATGAATTATAATTTGTGAGATACCTATAAATGTTTTTTTTTTTTACTAATTTACTAATGAAAAATATCTATATCAGCCCCCCCCTCAGAGTAGTCCTAGATACGCCACTGCTAACAAGTAATATAAAATATGTGGTAGATAATAATTTATAAGCTTATAAAAATTGATAAAATTTATCTTATAGATATGTACCAATTGTCTTCTATTAAAGTAAATACTGCGTTAATTACAAATTAAAATTAAATATACATTAATATACCGTTTTAGAAGATAACATTTTTGAGAGTTGATTAAGGGCTTAATATTTTAAATATATTAAATAATGTGGTATTAAAACGGTTTAAAATATTTTTAAACAATACTTATAATGGTCACAAATTCATATAATAATTATAGTGTTTTATTAATGTATATAAAATAAAAACTACTTTGGGGCATGATAAGTCTTAGTGTATGACTGCGATCACTTAATAGCACTGTGATTAAGCATTGTTTAGCATTGTCAGCTCTTAGATGGGTGATCATACCTTACCTAACTCGGATTTTTAGTAGCGAAACCATGTTCCTTATAGGAAAACACATGTTCCAAAAACCTAACCTAACCCTATAGTAATAAACATACTAATCCTACAGCTAATGGTCTGTTTTCAAAGCTTTTAAACATAAACAATAAAAATGTTATTATTATTATTTCATGATTTCTGGATAGATTTTACTGCATGGTAATGGCATTTTTTTTATTATCAGTACTTGAACACATTAAAAACTATTACTCAATGTTAGGTATTCATGAAAATTATGTATTTTATTAAATAAAATAAAAATATTTTGAATTATTAACCTTGTAATTTTTTTTTTTGTTTTAGTGACATTATTCCCTCCTTTGTGGTGATGGATATCCAAAGTTCAACAGTGGTATCATATGTTTACAGGTTGGTTGATGATGAAGTAAAGATCGAAAAAATTCAGTACACAAAAAAATAAACTGTGATATTTTGTACCAATCATTTTCATATAATATATTATTTTTATAATGGCTTCAAATTGTTATCATCCATATTATTACTTTTGTTTGTACACTTATTTATTTATTGCAATTTTTATAAACTATACTATAATATAGCTTTAACTAAAACGTATATAAGTATAATATAATAATTATACTATAAACATCTTCTCATTATACAGTTATATTATATCTCCACAATTACACTATTTTAATTTGTAAAATTGTGTGTACATAGTAAAAATATAAATTGAATCTATAAAATATATGTTTTCTGATTATCAAAGAATTGACCCTAAGGGTACAGCTGTTGTGTTTCACCTTGTCCTTTAGAATGATATTTTTTTTAAGTTAATAACCGGTTTTTAGAAGAGAACAAGTTGGAATACAGACATAATTGATTTGTTAGTTTTATTAATTTATTACATATTTTTACAATAGCGTCTAATGGATAACGTTTTTGTTGTATTAAAATTATATATAAAAAAAAATTGTATACCGAAACAAAATATGTAAACAATACAATATTTTGTTAATTCCTAATACCGATTGCTCACTCTGAAGCAAAATGGTACTATAATACTATATAATGTGGCTCTCCAAAGAAAAAATGTTTGTCATCGCCGTTTTCCATAAACGCGAACGATAGTCATGTCCGCCGATGAAACGGGTGGAGGTCGAGGAATCGTTGCACTCGGAGGAGAAGTGCCTCCGTACCTAAAATACACTTAACCTCACGCACCCCCTTTCAAGAGAAATTAAATAATATTTCGATAACGAATTCAATACCATACTGTCACTTCGACGGTGCACTATTTCATGTCACACGTGACCCGTATTATAATAAATAATAATATTATTGTGTTGTCGGTCGGCGCTGAAAACAAAAGTCGTCAAGACGCCAACCGCCGCGAATCGAATGTTGTTGTTGTCGGTTTGTGGCGACTACGATATCCGCGCGCGGCCGACGATCGCGTGACGTCGCTCAAACGCCGGTCCGAGATCACCTTCGGAAACCCGGTCTAACCGGATAACTGGTTAGGTTTTATTTTTATTCGCGCTTTTATTACAAGTACACGACATAATATACATTTTTAGTGTTATTGAATTTTGGCGGCGGGACAATAATATTAGCCGCTCGCGTCCAAGGACTACTGCAATCCAGCTGCTGCTCTGGCGTGATCGTGAGTCAGACTGCTGCAGCTACTCTATATGATGCAACAAGTTTCCTGGTGTGTGCCGGTATAGAGCTATCGTATAGTGGACGATAGTGTAAAATGTCTGCCGCGTACGTCGGTTCGCAGTGAATGTTTGAACAGTTCCGTCGTCGCAATTTCTCGTCTCCGGCATTTCGCGCTATCCGTTATAGTTTTTCCCGTCCTGTTATCGAACACCCTCGTCAATCTTCTCGGTTGAGGCGACCTCACACGTCGTAATCCTCGGGACTTTCGCGACCGGCGAACATGTCCCAGTTTTTTGGAAGCTCGGGAAACTGCAGTTGTTTGTAAAATCGATATGGTGAACGCGGTATCGTGGTCGTCGTTATAACGCACAACAGCAGCACCAACATGAACCGGATGGGCAAAGACCGGAAATCGGCGAAATCCCTTTCGCTGGAAGAAAAAAAGTATCTGTTGGCGGTACAGCGGGGAGATGTGGCCAACGTGCAGAGGTGAGTTTTCAACCGTTAAAACATTACTTTCTGGGACTTTCGGCGACTGCCAGGGTATAATATTTTTATAATACCTATAACGTTCTCTCACTCCCAATCTCCGTATAAAAACTATATTTAATATTGCATGTTCAATATGGGCCACGGAGACTATGGTCCATATCGTCTATACAGTATTTGATAATATTATCAAAGGTGATTTGCCGGGGAAAACATCCTTAACAGTTAACCCCCATTGTAAGAGGAAAATAATTTAGCTTCTCCAGTGGCGAATTTAAAATACAGTCAAAGAGAATCTATTTGTTATAAAATTGTAAATGAATAGAAGGGTCCGCTGATCCACTTAAAGCGATTTAGCCTGGCTAAATGCGAGATAATAGGGAAGCTCACTGAATCCTAACTTCCCTTTAAATAGTTTGAAAAATGTGACCTAATGGATCAAGGCGTCCCAGCGACAGATGTAAAAATTGTTATAATTATTTAGTTCTCGACTATGAGATCTACAACCATGCAATGTAGTGCAATAAAATCGGTTTTTTTTTAATCTACGGCCTACCATATGCCAGTGATGCATCTAAAGCAGAATCGAACGTAGCTATATAATGATACATTGTTTTGTTAAGAAACCGACAAACGCTCACAGACCATTAGACTAGGTACTAGAGTATCAAAATATACAAATTGTAAACCATTGTAAATTTGAGTAAAGCAAAACCAATTTAGTGTTTAATGGTAGGTTATAGCTATCAATTTTAATATTAGTGTTAATTTATCTATTTTTATCAAACTTAAAAGTAAGAACATTATACCTAATATGTGTTTGGCAAAGCTAGTTATATCAAATAACACAATAATTTAAACTCAGTTATTAAATTCTAACCTTTAGTTAAGTTAATACTTATAATAGCTGATAGGTGAATTCATTAAAATATATAGGTAGGTATTAAAACTAATAACACAAATTGTGTCGGTCTGGCCCACCCGGCTACCCGGCGATCGCCGGTGGCCCCTGGACATTTTTATATATTAGGGGCCTATCGAAATGGAAAAAATATTAAGTTTACTCGAGATTCCGGACTCGGATTCCAATCGAATCAATTTGTTAACATTGAACCATTGATTATAAATACTTGTATTTAATATATTATTTATTTACTAGATATATTATAATATTATTAAAAATATTATTTTAAATATGTATATTTTATTAAACTATTTATAATAAAAATTTTTAATTTTATATTAAATGTACACTGAAAATGTAATTACCTTTATGTTATATGTTTATAAATATTATAATTGTAAAAAACTTTTTTTTGTTTTTTGTAAAATTGTTAATTGTAAATTACTTGTGTGCCGGGGGCCCAATCATAAGCCAGACCGACACTGAACACAATATTAAGTCTGGTTTAAATTTGCTATATTTTAGGTAATTGTTATAGAAGGAAATAACACATTCGGGTAATCGGTGTTATGTCCTGTCTTAATATAAACGAACGCGGGATAACATTACGATTTGCGACGAAGGACATGCTTGTAGATTCACGTTTAGATTAAAGTGACCTTATGTATAATATAATATTATAATTATGTACTCAAATATGGTACGTATGGTAACACCAATACGTTATAAAATTGGGATGTGACAAAATTTACACGCACGCACGCGCTCACACACACTGTAAATATAGAGATATATACAGTACCTATATCTATAATCATTGTTTATTTCAGATTTTTTATCCAGGGAAGGGGGTGTATCGTAAATTTTAAAGGGGTATGCCTTAAAAGTAAATAATTAAGGGAAGTAAAGATATCATCTTAAGCTCACTTTATTGGTATCAAATAGATACCCAAGAATACATAAATTCTTAAAAATCTAACTTTGGTTAACTGTATGAAAAAAATATCTAACAGTAATTTACTATAGGTCCATACTTAAGTATAAATTACTATTTATTATTTATAGTACTCCATTATAAGCTTAAATATATATATATAGTATTATAGTCATCAGTCATGTATATTTTAATAGTTATTGATTTATTGTGTTTAAATTAAATTAAACAAATCAGGAGCTGCTTTTGACACTCGTACAAATTAATTTATAATTACCTCATTCGCAGTATCTCTATTAAGTTCTGAAGATCCTTCTGTGCTGATTTTCACATAGGATTGCAAAGTATCTTATCCCATTCGAATTTCTTGTTTTGTTTGTATTCCTATGTATTCATCGTACTAAAAGAGTGCTTAATAATAGCCGTTGAAACTGGTACACACATTAAACATTCAACCAGTTTTTCCAAATTTGTATTTATAAATATGACAGTGAATTTTTTATGTTTTCTTCTACCAAACTATTTGCAACGTACTTATATTAATTTAAGTCTATCCAAACATTGAAACATTGGTTGGTTCAAGACTATATGAAAATATAAACAAATTTTCAATACATCTTCTTCGGTGATTCAGTGATTGTAATTAAAAATTCAAATAATAACTGTAAATTTTCTTTTTGTAAAAATTTTCTTAAACTAATAGCACTTAAAGCGTCATATAGAATAATTTATATAATTAAAAAATTTTACTGGGTGATTTCTAGTAGAATACCTCCTGCTAGTGATGCAAGATCTACTCCGCCTGTGTATATACTTATACTATAATAGTATAATATATTCTCAAATGCCGAAATAATTGATCTATAAAACTCTTTGACTACATGAATTGATCAATTATTACTTAACCAACTTGTATCAATAGTTTCCGGTATTTTCATTTTTTTTTTTCATTTATAGCTTCTTGAATACCATGAAACATTTTATAAATATTATCTTTAATTACTTGGAGGGTTCGTTTAATTAAAATCTATCTATTACGAGCAGAAGTTAATTCCAATGGTAATAAATAAGCTATACAATGAATACAGAATAAATGAGGGTATTTCTCCATGTTCATTTTTTTTTTTGCTGATTTTCACATAATTAGCTCGGCGGTATGGTGTAATTATATGATATTTTAGCTAAGATTGATATATTGTTGTAAGCTAATTGATTTTAAATTTATTGTATAGGTGCCTACAATGTTTATGGAGGTAATAAACATAAAATTCGATATTTCCGATTTTTTTTTTTTTTTTTGAGAGTAGGATGTATAACACCATTTACTAAACAAGTATACTCATTAAGCAAGATATTTTTTCTATAGCGCGTGGAACTTACGCAAGCAAGGCGTTGATGTTTCTAGATAGCTTAAATATTGAAATGTTGAATGTTGATACACTTTGTGGATGTATTTCCTACTAATAAATTTATTTATGATATTGTCATACATTCACTCGTTTTAAATTATCGACGAGGCCAAACACTAGTAATAATATTGGACAGTATATTATACAATTGTCTATAGACGTTATTTTATCGACACCTGTAGTTTATGAATTTATATCTTTAATACGCACACTTAAGGTAAATTATCATAAAATCAAATCATTGTCTGTACGATAATGATATGCAAGTAGTTTATAACCTATTGGATTTTATTGAATTATTTATTATGTCAATGTGGAACCTATTTCGGTTAACATTGTACGGATATTTTTGATATGTTTTGAATTGCAAAGATTTGTCTGCATGTTAACGATTTTATATGAATATGGAATCATCGTGATCAAAACACGTTATTAAAATTGGTAATACTATAACATGTAGAATATTAAAATGTTAAGGTACCCATGACTATATTCGTGTTAAACTATTTACAGAATATTATAAATGTTAACATCATAGCATTTAATATAAAAGCCAAGACCCGTAAAGTTTTAAAAACAATAAAAATCATCAGTCGTGAATTTTAATCGGTATATAATAATTAGAGCGTGAATAAGACATATCTACTTAAAAATATACCTATATTATATAATAGTCAATAGTGATATTGGAAACCGTGGTGAGAAAACAAAACGATTGTTTACATTTCGATGAACTATATTATTTATCGTACGTTCGACTTCGTGCAAATTAAGCTCGAGGTCGTGAGTATATATTAAGTATATTATATACATACTGTTGACGAAATATAGGTACTCACAGTAATAAATTATAATATATTTAACTCCACTTAACCACGAATGTAAATATAATCACTGGTAGAAAACTCCGTTCGCCTACCTATAAAATATTTATATTTAAAGTTTAGAAGTTGTACAATAAATTCGATTTAACTGTACACACGAGACGCGTTTCTATCCATATTAGCACACACATTACATATCATTACTATACTTGATAACACGCGCCCACTCACACACATAGCTAAACTCTTATTTAGTGTTTAGAATCAGTGACGTGTGCGTCCGTCGACTTCATCGGTTGTTTAATTAATAGAATTATGCCTTTGGTCGTACCTAATGACCGCGACCAGTGATATCCGAACCCAATATTGTGGGATAAATTAAAACTGCTTACCAGTGTCTAATGAGTCAAGGACCAAGGTTACGTGCACGCGCTGTACATTACGTGTAATTATAATATGTTCAATAATAATAATTAATAATATTTTATATATGTAACAAATGCGCACTATATAGAAACAGATTGCAGCCATCAACAATATCTACGGACTGCCGTACCATCACAATTATACATACCTACCACACTATGTGTACTGTGGCACACATAATTTATTGGCAACGGTTAACCCGATAAAATTATCATGTTAAAATGTTAGAAAACATTATAGTTTAGTATTTAATTAACAAAATTGGTTTAACTGTCTAGAAAAAAAATGTCTGCTAGATGGTAGCACACAAATACGCAATTTGTGCAATTATCAAACTAGCTGCAAGTATTTAATCAATTAGTATTTGTACCAAGTAGCTAAGAAATATTAATACAGTACAAAATTACAGACAAATATTATATAGGTTAATTTAAATGTTCGAAAAAAAAAACAATTCCTTTTGAGAAAAACAAAAGATCATAATAATTTTATGTCCTGATCTTGTTCTTATTTATTATATCAATAAGTAATTGTAAGTAATGGTTTACAATAGGAAAATTACGAAATATGATTTTTGTATTTGTACATGTATTGAAAATGAGAATGTTAAAATATGTACCTATTTGGGAACATGTCACTCTGTTAATTTACATCTCGCAAATTAACACGTTATTAGGGAAACTATCGTTGCTACGTTCCAAAACCGTTCCATTTTTTTCATTACGCTTATTATTATTATTTATTTTTGCTCCCAGTCAAGTTATTTTAATGTTAATAAGATATTAATTGCTTAACATTTGAAAAAAGTCCAATTGTTTCTTATAGATTTTTCAGTACTCAGAATTCATGATTTCAGATCTCATTAAGATTTAGGCAATGTGCGTGACTATCATTTGTATATTGCAAAATAGGCATAATGAAGTTTCAGTAGGTACATGCAATAACATAATATATCAAGTACTTGTAAGAGTATCTCATGTAAGATGTAACCAAAATTCAGTATTAATAATATTAAATGGCCATTAAAATTATATACCTTTTTACTTTCAATTTGAAAATTCTATTCTTACATACTAATGCAATCAAAGGTGGTTTGACAATTTTATTTGACCGGGACAAGCCTAAAATATACCACCCACCACTGCACAAATTCGATATTTTACTAAATAAAAATCAGTTTGACTGAGTTATCAGTACTTATATTACTTATACTTTTATATTATAATGTGTTAATATATATTATTTACTCATAATACAAATTAAAAAATATTAAAATATCTTAGGATAAATAATAAGCTACTATTGTTATTTCAAATAATTTCAATATAATTAATGATGAGCCACCTTACATTTTGACTCATACATGTTTAAGCCGTCTCTAAATGCAATTCAATCTATAAACGGTTAGTTTTCCTTATACAGGTGTGAAAAGTACGCACATATTATTATTACGTCCAGAGTATTAGGCAACCATCATGTCTTTTGCTATAATAATGGTAAACGGAAAACTAGTACGGTATATATTAATTCGGAATACTGGTACAATCCTCAACTGTCAAGGTTTCCGAAACTATAAAAATAAAATAGACTCATCACTCATAATATAAAAAGCCAGTCTTACCTCATACAATATGAAAATATAAAATATTTTTAATTTTAATTTTTACCATTTACGTCAATGAAATGTGCACAAAATCCCTTTAAATTATGACAACAGAACAAACAATCTTTATTAAGGGTAGGTACCTAAAATATGTATTAGAATACATTTGTAGGAACAAATAATCCATAATTTTGGTTAGTAATTATAGTGAAGTTAAATTAAAAAAAAATACTTTGCAAAACAAACTACACAAACAACTTAAGAGCCACTTAAATAAAGAGATTAATATTATAAGGCATTTTATGAATACAATACATTTTTATAATTAAATGGATAATACTAGAAATACTACTATTTTTTTAAATATTTGTTTTGAACATATTATTTAAATTTAACTATATAGTACACGAAAGGTTATTTATTATAAAATTTTTGTACAAACATTGTAAATATTTTAGAACCCCTGAAAATGAAATATTGAAGAGAACCAATATTCTGCGTTTTTAATTTCCTTTGTTATAAAATCTTTTCACCGTACTAATATTTCATCAATCATAGAAATTAATTCGCGAGATCGCGACGGAAACTTGTTATTTTCAAATTACCTACTCATTCAAACGTTGAAGTGAAATATTCAATTATTTTTCTTCGGCTAAGTTGTTGTAGGTTTTAAAATATTTTAATATACTCCCGTTGAAATGATTTTTTTTTATTATGATTAAGTTCTATAAAAATAAGCATGTAAACAGAATTTAGAGTTCTTTAACAATTTAATACAAAAAAATGTACAATAATAATATGTGCATTACCTAAATATTTAAAAACATTATTTTACTGGTCTTATAGTAGAAATTTGTATTATCATAGAAGTATAGAACACTCCTTAAGTAGTACAAAAAAATCTTAAGAATTTTAATATATTTTGATTCGTGAAGTATATTTAAAAACTCAAAAAATCAAAATTCGAAATTTGAATGAATTCATTATTAAAGAAAAACGGGGTTAGTCGGGGGCTTAAATGGGATCTGTTAATTACTTTGTAATATTATTATTTTTATAGCAATATACTATATATAATAAGTCATATATATATATATTGATATAATCGTGTTTTGGGTTGTATTAAAGCTTATATAAGTTATATAAATAAGATATTAAATAAGAAAAAAATAGATTAGACTAGTAAATATAAAAAACCTGTGCCATTATCTTATTATAATGAATTAAAAATCCCTATTATAATCTATAGACAATTAACAATTTCACAAAATGTAAGTGATCGACGAGATAAAAATAATATTAAGTAATATTATATTATAAAAATCCTCCAATACTATAAGTGCATAAACATATTATGCATATATATTTTGATTATAATATTTTTATCTATTAACCATTGATTAGGTACCTGGAAATAATTATATTACAATTTTACAAATTATTTTTTTTTTCAACGGTCACATTAAATAACTTGGACTAACCTCTACTACAGATCCAATCCTCCCCCTCTGTTAGGACTTTGGTCTTTGAGTGGTATTGTATCACTTTGCAAGTCAAAAATCTTTAGTAAATAATGTTATTTACTATAATTCAATTTATAGACGTGAAACTGCTACCATTATTTTATGAACGTAAACGAAATCACGTGTTATTGGGAACCGATATTACTGTAATCCATACAATGTAAGTATAATTACTTGTAAGATTGATAAAATAAATAATTGAAGTATGGGTTCAACCGTAAAGGATTGGATGGACATCGATTATACAAAAGGTATATTAGCATAGCCCCTGCGGCGTCATTAATAATGAAGCCGCCAAATATAATACGTATTATGATATAGGTATAAGTCGTGTATGTTTACAGAAGGAATTGGAATAATTAACAATTACTTTATCATAGCTAAAACATTGTTAGGTAATACGTCTGCTCAGTTGTATATGTAGCTATTTACGGGAATTGGTGGTAGAATATTTATTTTTTAAATTAGTTCAAAGGTATTAGAGAATATACAATTCTCCAATTAAGGCGGTGTACTATCATAAGTTTGCGATACAATTATTAAGAGATATATATTTTACTACACTATTTATTTATAGCCCATTAATGATTATAGCTGATATAATTGGTATACCTAATGTAGTTAAAGAGTAGTTAATTGTAGGTAGGTACCTATCGGCTATCATGTTATACATGATTATATTTGTTTAAAACTTAAGTCAAAAGAGATATAATAATTAGATATATGTTTAGATACATTTTGTTAGGTACTATTAAAAAAATAACAATAATTGTAGTTTAATATTAGTATAGTTGCTTTTTAATTAATATGTACGTTTTCACTCATTAACATTGTTAAAAGCTAGAATCTACAATGAACCAACTAACAATGTATGACCAAAAATAAGTTATTGTCTCTGAAAAAAATCATACATATTATATATTAATTATAATATTATATATAAATTTGTTGAATTCTGGAAATTCTATACATTTAGAACTTTGGATGGTTAACAAAATATATTGAATAATGAAATGGAAACTAAAACAAATAATGAATGTATCACGCTGAATAATCTACAAAAAACAAGTTGCACAACATTTAAAATATCTATTATTATAATTATTGACAATCAAGTTTTAAAATATAGTTTATAATTTAATAAAAATGATAACCTATCAGCAACGGGTTTAATATCTAAACACTTCAACAAATGTCGACTAAATGAATAACAAATAGTTTACGAACCTTATTTCAATCACGCGTATAATTTTATTGAACAATATTATAATAACATTTAATAATTATTTTAACGAACATTTACACTTGTACGTAAGTATATTTGTCAAATAAACATAAAGCGGTGACCTGTCTTTTGAGTTGTACCTTGTAAAATATTAAGACTAGATATCGATCACAAAATAATTACAGTATTATATAACTATTTTCATTGTAAATTATAAAACAAATCATTATATGGATTGTAAATTATTATTTAAAAGAGGCAACACATTAATAAACTATATTTATCTACACATAATTTTAATGACATGTATAAATATTAAACATACAAATATTATATAGTAATATTTTAAATATAATTATTAAAATTAAAATAATGAATACCTACCTACTAATTATACCCAATTAGCTCTCATATCTCTATAACTAATTATTCTTAATATATTAAGTTAAATAACTCACAAACTACTGGTTCGAATTTTTATTTTGATATGTCAAAATTTTCAGGAGAATTATCTTTTAAAACATTTAATATATAAAAACAACATTTGTAATTCCATAGAACACTTCTTATAAGTAGTATATAAAATCTTAAGAATGTGATGTTTAAGTATACTTAAAAATTCCAAAGATCAGACGGCTTAATCCAAAAAATTAATTAAATATATCATATTTATAACGTTGTTTGGGTAATTTAAATGTATAAATAATACGTTTAGTACCTATTTTATTTTTATAAAATTATAGTATACATTTGTGCGATAAACCAAGTAAGATTTTTGATGTAAATAAGATTTCAACATTTTTTATACTCGTATTAGTATTATCTATTTTTAAATATTAAATGGTCGCTAGGTAGTAAAAGTTTTTAAATTCTGATAGTGTATATATTTTTTTAGGATAATATGCTTTACGTTTTTGGTTTCAAATGAATACAAAATATACAATTTTTTTAAATTATATATGTTATAATATGTACATTAAACATTTTTTTGGAAAAGATAGTGCATTGTATAATATTGTTTATAAGGATTTTTATCATCCCTGTTTGCCGGGCGCCGTCTGTCTAATGTAAATATGTAATATGGCTCTGATTATATTACGACATATTATTATATTACGTTGACGTCACAGTTTATAGCAGATAACAATATATATTATAATATTACCATCCCCAAACACATGCCATACATCGACTATCTGTTGAATAATTATCTGTACTTATATTAGGTATATATTGTGTACAATATAATAATAGTATATTATATTACGTATATTATATTCAACGAGTGTACGCAATAACCATCGACAAAAACGTGCACCCATAGTTACGTGTTGATTACGCAATACGGATTTTAGTCCGGCTTGCACGTTTTAGTTTGGTGTAGTATAGTGAATGTGAGTATATCTTAAAATGATATTATTATATACCATATACCGATATAGGTACAAATAAATGAAATCATTAGATACCTACGTTATTAAAGAAAAATAAATGTAAAAAATATTGGGATAGGTGTAGTACAGACGAACGTTTGCATCGTAAAATCAACACATTGATGTAAATATATAAAATAGACGTACCTGCCTATATAAAACCTACGACAGAACTTCTGATTTTATATAAAATTAGAATTTGAGATAATTACGATTTCTTTCGAAAGTTCAAAAATGTAAAAATTGTAAAATATTTTATTTATTAATGTGCGCCAAATCGAATTAACAAATGTGCGACCAACATAGGCATTGACAAATTTTTTAATTTTTTATAGCGATTCTTATACAAATGATTCGTATAATAATGTTATTTTCAATCGACGATTGTACAAACATTGCGAATCAGTGCATAATATTATAAATTATAACCAATGGCGTGCACTAAAACGCGCTTACAGTGCACTGATCGTGCACATGATGCACATTTTGCGTTAAATTGGCTATTGTGCGGAGTAGTTGATTGTAAACACATTTTGCGCTTTATTGTTTTTAATTACTATAATTATATTTTATAATTATTTACAAACAAAATCAACCATACCTATATTAAACCATTATTTTCGCATTCGTACTAGATAGTAGATACCAGTCATTAGAATGTTCTAATCGTAAAATATTGTATTCGATTTTTAAACTACGGATCTACTTTTATCAAATAAATAAATCAACTTGTCAGAAACTCGTTTGTAGACCTATATATTAATATTGTTTTTAAATGAAATGAAAGTAAAGTTTATTGTTCACGTGATTATGTGTATACGACTTTTGAAATCTTGCATATCGCATAACTTTGATCTTGAGATTATGGTCACACTGAAACTAATTTAGCTAGCAATTTATTATAAATTCAAATAAATCAACGACATTAAAATATTAAATGCATAAAACACAATATATTGTTTTGTTTATTTACTAATTATCTAGTTGATACTACACGCGTTTTTACTTGACTTGTGTATTTATAATACAACGAGACTTATTTTACTACTTTAAAATCTATATTTAAGCTAAAAATAAATAAACTAGGTACCTACTTATAACGATCATATATTAATTTAAACACAATATTTTTTCCAGCTTAGTATACCACTAGTATAAGTACATTTTTCCTTAATATAATTAACTTAAGTCAAAATTGTAAGTAGTAATATTTACTATTATTAGTGTTATTAAATTTTAGTTTCAATTAAAATGTGTGTATTTTGTTTTTAATAGTTTAATTTTAAAGTAGGCTATAAACTATACAACTTATTATTGAAGTCTTAACAGATAATAATAAAATGTATATTTTTTTTCGTGTTTTAATTATTAATTTATTACATTTACATATTTCACATATATTTTTACGAATAATATATAGTTCGACTGTTTTGTTTATTAATTTAATTTTTAATCGTAAAAATAAAAAATCGAATGACAAATAATTAAGATTTATTATTCAAAGAGTAGAAAATGATAATAAATATTATACTACAAACAGTACAAATTATAAAGGAATTAAAGAAATATTTGAATAATTTCTCTTGTATAGAATTCAATATAACTTACATAATAATATACTGAATTAACCAATTATTCAAACTATTTATTTTTTTCATAATCTTTTTAATTTTTCAATCGTTAAAATGTTTTTTTTTCAACTAATTATAGGTCTACATATTATAACATACGATGAACTTTGACATTAACACGCAGTTTATAATACTATTTATTCATAATTTATTTAAATAACTATTCGTTCGCGGTCTATCGTTTCCAATAATTTAAAGTAGGTATACTGTATACTCCAATTACCAACGGCTAGGATAAATCGATTAATTTATTATGAATCCAATAAAAATATCATTAAGTATAATTATTTTTAAGTATTTATGTTATAATTGATTTATTTAGATATTTATTTGAGCATATTATGTAATTTATATAAACCGTTGTTTCGGTTTGTTGAATATTATTATCGTCATTAAAATATCATGTCTGTATTCGTACATTTCATGTATAACTATGCCCGAAACAATCATTAAATAAAAATGTTCGAACTGCATTCAATTTGATCATTTCATAGAATTTATAAATATTCATTTTATTTAAAAATTGTATATTTGTATGCGTATTTCGATTAGCTTAGTGTCATAATGTCGTTATTATACAATATATAAAATAAATAAATATAAATACGTAAAATACGTACTTTTATAGTATAAATTTGAAATAATAAGTACCTACCTATATGTATATCGTATTTAAATTGTAACTTTTTACTCATCTTAGAAAATATAATTCATTTTTATATTATTGTTATTTATTTTGAAAAAACTTAAATTTATAATACATATTATTATTTAAACTATATTTAAGTAACTATTAAAATAGAAGCAATAATCTATATAATAAAAATAGTAATTATTCTTACGACCATCGACTGGTATTCATCATAAAATAGATATTATAATAATAATATTATATTATATAATGATCGGTATGAGTGCAATCAAAATAATACCTTCTTCTGTCCCAATTGAAATTCTACCCTCACTCCAGTGGTGTAACTACATGGTTGCATAGATGTGCATTGCACCGGGGCCCAGGGCCTAGAAGGTCCAAAAGGGGGCCTTTGAATTTCTATATTTTGTTTAAAATATATTAAAATTTTATATTTTGTTAATAATTTTAAACTATCTTATAATAAATAATATATTACGATAAAACCATAAAATGTTATATTACGAAGAGTATAAAAATAAATCGTAAATGAAACAGGTAGAAATATTGTCATTAGAGCATATTATATAGGTAATTTATAATAATTTTTAACGATACACATAATATCGGCAAATTCAGAGAAGTCGTTTTCAAAAATTTAAATAATAAAAAATTATTTGAGAACCAAACAACAACAAGAACGTCTCAGTGAATTAGTAATTTTAGCCACTGAAGCTAAAGAAGCTGAAAAAATGGATATAAAGGAACTTATAAGACAATTTGCTGATTTGAAGGCAAGAAAAAAACGATTTACATCATAAATATATTCAAAATGTTGACAACGTAATTTATAAATTATTTACTATTAATACATATTATTATGTCATTTATTTCATGCATTAATATAATTTAATTAATTATGATATATTTTATGAATTATATATATTATAATACATAATATAATTATACATTATATATATATATATATATATATATACGTGTAATTGTCTAATTTAACTCATATAATGATTTTTAGGGGCCATAAAATAATATTGCATATGGGCTAGAATTTTATAGTTACGCCACTGCCTCACTCGTTCACGTATAGGTACGAGCTTGTTATATTCTTTTCCAACTGTATTTACCGCACATCAATGATACGACACTAGTTCAGCATAATATTTCACCATGTCGCATTACAAACGGAATAAAATTCAATAATACGGTATAATCCGGAATTAAATTTCCTCCTTTCTATAAGTTGAGGCTCGTGTGTCGATACCTATCATTATTAATTATTGGTTTCGAGTTTATTTATTAGAAAGATATTGTACATTTATTTTATAAGACTTAGATAAGACATGTTTATAATTTATGCTCAAATATACTATTTTATAACGATCATAGAAACACAATTGTTAAAGAATATGACAATAAAGAAATCATAGGCGCCGACTGCATGGGTGCTCTGGGGCCGCAGCCCCCATTGAAAAGATGGAGTTGGGGCTCAGCCCCCATTGAAAAGATTGAGATTTGAATTAACCAAACCATGTTTACAGAATAATATATCCGAGATTCGGGGACAAAACTTAGGAGGAGACAATTAAAAATATAGACATAAGTAGTCTTCTAGGTATTAATAGTCTCTACTTTTTAACCACATATTTAAATTATTTTGAAGAGCAAAAGTTAAGGCTAATAAGTAGTATAGGTAAATTCGGCCCCCATTGGCATTGACAAAACCTGGCGCCTATATGAAAGAAATATATAATATTAATTATTATACCCAAACATAATGGAGTTAAATATTTATTTATTTTTAAATGTGATAATATTGAATTTCTTTTAAGTATTTAATACAAACATTTCAAGAATTTTAAATATACTTTATTTAAGTATATTTACAAACTTCAAGAATCAGAATTTTATTTAATTAATTTTCAATGGAAAAAGTAGGAGTGAGTGTACTTGGCAAATCTCCTATGTAGGTAAATAATTTCGTTCATAATTGTTTGGTTAGATGCCGATTATAGGGTGATGAAATATAAAAATATTTAGAGAAAAGCTTAGTAATAAGTTATACGATTTCAATTTTTGTTTGACAGAACTTAAAATCGTTCTTCATCATTTATAAGGATCTATTCGTTTGGAATTTCGTAATAATAGATTATATTATAAAAATTCAGCTTTTAACCATATTAATCTTTTCATAAAAACTTAAATATTACATCCTAAGTTTAATCGTACCAAAATTAATTTCAAAACAGTATTAATTCACGGAAAATTGTTTTTTTTTTCTTGAACAGGATGATCCAACGAGCTTTTCGATCGGGGCACATAGACATCAACTGCGTTGACTCTTTTGGTCGAGGGGCCATCAACTTAGCGATCGAAGGTGAAAATTTGGAAATGCTTGAAATGTTGGTGGTAATGGGTGTGGGACCCAAGGACAATTTATTACATGCCATTAATGCCGAGTTCGTTGAAGCTGTGGAACTTCTCCTCCAGTATGAAGAGCTAGTGCACACGGAAGGTGAACCATACGTGAGTAACTTTAAAACGTCTAATTGTTTTCAATGTAATATATTTTTGTTTAACAGTTGTCATCTTCAATCTATTTAAAAATTAAAAACCGATCAAGATCAAAATTATTATTATTCGTTTGGAAACATAACCATTTAATTAAAATAATATTTCTCAATCGTTTTAAAATTATATAAATCATAATATATTACTACATACCTAATTATTTTAAAATACCTTAAATAATATTCTGATTACTAGTATGCTAGTTACAAATTGTAGCTGTTCATATATCTAATATATGAGTATTATATGCGTGGTGGTTAAAATTTTATGTTATCCGTTTATATAATCATTAAAGTTATAACTAAACACCTATTTATTTATTCGAAACCATTAATCATTTAACCTTGTCATTATTAATACGTTCAATTATATTAATAAAATCAAAACATTGCAGTTGTTATTATTTACAAATAGTGTTTGTTTTTTATAATAGTGTATTATAAACATTAATTATAATATATATTTATTATTTATAAATGATGCATAATTTATAGTCCTATTATCACGGTTTTTCACAAATACCATATTCTATTGGCACAATCAGTAGGTTCATAAGATTTAGAAGAAACATTGAAAACCATAAATTCATAACATCATAATTTTCAATAATAAATACACGACACTAAGCATTAGTTTTTGTACCGATGAATTTGAAATTCATAAACAAACTTTATATTAGTATATTAAATGTAATTTTAAAATGATAAAACGATGTTCATTATTTTATATACCTACTGAAGAACAGTATTACACTATCGCTCTTTATCTATTTTGAATGACTTCTTCAATGATTAATGCTATATTACGATAGAAGTTTAACGGAGTTACGGAAAATTATTTAGCCTGCTGCCTACCCAAATGCCGTGTAGTGGCATTTACGATATACCAAATTAACGTCCAAACTCTCAAAACCCTTTTAAAAACTAAAAACACCCTCTTGAACAAATCTTTAGTTTCTTCTCGTTACTACGAATTTGACCCATTGACCAGTTAGCCCAATGTATTATATATTTTATAGTATATACTATATATAGTTGAATTGATACCAACGTCCGATAATAAAGTGTAACCAATATTATACATACCGAATGTATATTTGGTTATACCGGTCAATAATTGTTCTAAATATTCGTAGATATACGCGTATATCAGAACATGGATTATTTTAATAATCATAATAATATTTTATTAGAGTTGGGAAAAAGTCGATTGGAACACTGCTTATTTCACTCCTGATATCACACCGCTCATTTTGGCTGCACACAAGAATAACTATGAGATCATTAAAATGTTACTGGATCGAGGAGCAACACTTCCGATGCCACATACAATCAAGTAAACTTATATTATTATTTATTGCGATAGACACCACATTCGTATATTGTATTATATCCGCCTTAAAACATAATAAAATATGGTGAATTAGCGTTTAAATTCTGCAATGTCAA
Source organism: Aphis craccivora (assembly GCA_009835225.1). NCBI lineage: Eukaryota > Metazoa > Arthropoda > Insecta > Hemiptera > Aphididae > Aphis > Aphis craccivora. The sequence goes on along the minus strand of VUJU01000744.1, from coordinate 61,604 downwards.
TTTTGTTTTTGTTAGCTTTAATAATAAATTGAACTAATAGGTACATAAAATGTAAATTTTAAAACATTTCCTGTGTGCTCTTGCTGGGTTTACACGATATTTATTTTTATAGAAATGATGTACTTAGGTAATTAAAATACCGTAAAAAGTCAATGAAAGAACACAAATAATGTTCATTACTTAAGTTTAATAATACTTATGGCAATTCACTCTAATAATATTATTTTATATTTAGCTAACAAGATAAAATTGAAATAGCCAAACGAAAATTGTTAGCGTTAGGTATACAATTATATGTTTAAAAGGTGGAGACAGCAAATACGGGTATGGGTGTGACTCCTCTTTTAAATGTTATTTTGTTTTATATAAAATCTTTTTTTATGAAAATTCGCATGCTAATTCCAACAACACTGTCCAATGTATTATTTTTATTTTTTTCTCCCTTTTCCTTCTATTATTTTATTAATATAGCATTATAGTATATATTATCAAACAATTTTTTATTTTTTTCTAGATAAATTTTCTTATCTTCAATTATCCGCGTCTTAAAATTATTTGAATTACATCCCATGCTTACCAAACGTTTACTACATATATTGTACAATTACGTCATAAATACTATAATCTCGGCGTAGTCGGTTACTATTATAACTGTTTAAACGTATAGATAGTTGTATATAATATTATACGCATACAGAGTGGCTAGTCGAAAACTAACTACTTTATAATATTAAAAGAATAAGGGTACATTAAACATCAGTATAATATTTATATGAATAAGATTTGAGAAATTTAACTCCGGTAGGTTAAAAAACTTGAATCACTGAGGAACTCTATTTAATTATCATTTGTATGAGCGTGAAGAAAATTTCATCAGAAAATTATGTACCCATTTTATTACTAATTATTCAATTGATTTTTTTTTAAATTATATCGATTATGCTTGCATGACTTATAGAAATTCTGATACTATTTATGACATCAACCGATTTTTTACGCTAAAAAAATTAACAGTTACATTTAATAAAGTATGATATATATACTGAATATTATATATTATCTTCCATAACATTTAAAAAAATATAATTTTCTTTGGTTTCAAATATGATATAGTCATCACAATACATTCGTTGTTCTATAGTTATATAGAGTGGGATCGTCATTATACTATTCAAAGGTCAAATGACTCCGAGCTAATGATTTTAAAGTTACCTACTATTTGAATTTTTAGCGTTTTAAATACCACCTATCATGTACGTAGGTAATTACTAACTATACAGTACACGAGTGAGTTAAAATTGAATTAATGTATATAATCAATCGACACATTATTATACATAATATAGTTTTTCAAAAATCGGTATAAAATTATCTTTTAATTCGCATGGTTATTATATAATTATGCAGTAATTGGCACGTAGAATCATGAACATATTTTAGTTTATAAATTGTATTTTCAATTAAAATATATTAATTATTTTACGTGTAAACGTTTTTAAGTATGTTGACAGAAATATTATATATTTTTTAATTACGTATATAAATAAATAACGTATATTTTATTGTTTTGCCCATACTGAATTTCACCGATATTTATATGAGTAAAATAATATTATAGTCCCAAATTAATGAACGTTAGTTCGAAGAGCACGCTAATTATTTATACTAAACAACATGCTCACACCCATTACCATAGGTTCCTTCCTTGAAATGTATATTAATTATAAGTACCTATTACCTACAACCCGTTCGTCAAAATACGAGTTATATAATATTTATCATTTTTTTTATATTTTATCTAACAGCTCGTTTCTATTATTTATTACGTTTAAATTGTTATTATTATACATGCTAAATCACCAATTTAAAGACCTATAATTTTAGTACCTACATATAATCATGTTATCGTTTTTATGTACGTCACAAGTAAGGCTCGGAAGAAAATGACTTTTTTTATTATTTGAACATCTTAAATAATGCTTTCATAGTTTCTAAAACGTGTGTTTAATATTACTCGAATCTAAATAACGAATTTTGGAATGGCATTTTTCGCATTTTTTTTTTTTTTTTTGTAATTTACATTATTTTTAACTTATTTCAAATAATTTAAAAAAAAAAACTATCATGCCTTTTTTCATTTATTAGTTTTGCAAAATTTTACAAATTTTTTTTTAAATAAAATATTTTTTTTAAACCATTAATAAAAAAATAGTTTTTTTAAACAAAGAAGTTTTAAAGATTTTTTTAAAAAAATACATACATATATTTATACTATTGATTCTGTTATATTTTATTATTTTTTATTAAACATAATTTAAAATATAGAATTTAATACCTACATTTCAGTTAGTAAAAATTTTTTATGATTTTTTTAACGTTTCTTGGTTATTATTTTCTGTTTTTAATTTTTGAAATATGAAATCCTAAGAACAATACAAATTTAAATGACAAAACCCGCTTCTAATATAAAGATTATTGTTTTAATCATAATTAAAGTTGAGAACGGAAAAAAGTTGAGAGTGATATTAAGGAATTGAGTAAAATTAAACGTTTGGAGACTAAGAACGGCTAATCAAAAATTATATTTGAAAAGTCGTTAACACTTTCGCTAGATTTCTTCTTTATATAGTGTGCAAAGAGGAGAGTCATTTAAACTAAGTAAAAAAGGCGTGATCGGGTAGAAGCGAATGACACGCACTCGGAGTCTATTGAAAAAGACAATAGATAGTAGATATGTGTTGTTGAACCAAGTTTTTTTTTGGGTATCCTGGGAACAATATTTTTGTACTTGAATTTTATAATTTGGGAGTTAGGTAAGTTCCCACATGAAATATAGTAGGCAAGTGGTTATATATGTAAGTTCTTACACGAATAAAAATATATCTGTACATAACTTCTTAAATACAAACAAAAATACACCGACTTGTATAATTCCTTACTCAGCAATACAACGCGATTACAATTTAATTATCTCTACTACCTATACTAGATTAGGATTAGATTAGATAAATGGTAGTCCACTGGTTGAATTTAGAACTCGTCAATTATTAACAGAGGTAACAATACAAGTTATAAAAATGGACGTAATTTCTTATATGTATAGTGAAAACGGAAAACTCTTTTAGTTCATAATAATTATAAATTTTATTAAAAACACACCAGTAAATCAAATATATATACCTACTGGGATGTATTAATTATTATAGATTAGATGCATTTTTTGGTGTAGGAACTTATACGTACTATAGTTTATTTTTTTTTTTGCGTAGGATAACTTACGTATGCATGGGTTATTTTTATCTTCTATATCTTGTATGGGAACTTACATTCGCCCATAATCTGACGCATCCGAGTTGGGTCCCAAGTACTAGGATCTAATCGCAAGTAATACACTAGTTGAGTCAGGAATTATTTTTATTTTTAAGAAAGTAACAAGGTTCTTAAGTTAATATGCAATACAAATGAAAAAATAATAAAAATTCTGACATTGAAGGACACTTGTCATTTTTTTGAATTCTCATAGCCCTCTATTGGCTCTATTAGATATTTTAGCAATTACTTCTTTTGGTCTTTTCTCATATTCAATATGTAAATGCCAAATATTATTATCTATAAGAAAACATACATATCATTAGAATTAGTACTGCTATAGCTTTAATACAATATTGATATATATATAATTAGAACATTTCGCATTTCTCTTATAGATATTAAATGATAACTTTGTAAGAGTACCTATATAAAAAATTCTATAACAGTGTAGTATTCACTAAAAGAAAATTAGGGACCCAACTAGGATGCAGCTCTACAATTATTATGATAAGTATAACAAAAAAACCTATTATATTGCTTAAATTATTATTATTTTTGTTATATTATATAATATATAACTACACGCATTAGATATATTTAATCGATCTTTAAATGTTTTATGAAAATCTATTTTAAGATTATAATACTAATAATGAAAATAATACAATAAACGATGATAATAATAATAACATTTTATTCAGGTGTGGATGTGATAAGTGTATTACATCTTCGAAAACAGATTCGTTGCGATACTCGATGTGTCGAGTGAACGAATATAGAGCATTGGCTAGTCCGTCGCTGATTGCACTTTCATCAGCTGATCCAATACTCACTGCGTTCCAGCTGTCTTGGGAGCTGAGAAGATTAGCCAGAATTGAAAAAGAATTCAAAAACGAATACGTGGTATACACATTTCCAATTTATAAAATCGCAAGCGCAGTGGTATTTTGTTAGATTTCACAGAAAAAAAACCGTCTACCTAAACGACTTTCGTTATCGCTAATAGACGCTTACGTTTTCTTTTTTTTAAGATTCTGAGATGAGCTATAAACGTATTTTTTCAATGATGTGTGTATATTTTTGTAAATAAGATTTATAATTAAAAAAAGTCCTTTGACTGTAAACTTAAATACTCTTGTTAGAAAAAGTGAATCTAATTAATATTTGGGTCAAAATTAAAAATGTCCAGTAGTATTCATAATAATTGGTAGAAACAAAGTGTTAAAGCTAAAATTTCTACGCAAAACTAATTTTTGACAAAATTAATTTTCTTATTTTATTGTAATTTAAAAACAAATAATCATCAATACTTGATATTTTTGGCAAATGTATAAATATGTTAGAATTTTTAATACGTATGGTATTTTTTATATTTTTATTTTTTATGGTTCCTAATAATTGTGCCATACCTAAAAAATATTAAAGATAAAAAAAAAGGAATGCAAATAATTTTTTAGTCCAAATTTTTTAATTTTTTTTAGCTAAGACTTGAAAATTTAATACAAGTTTTCTCATAAGTTGTTATTAGAAAGCTATTTAAAAATATTACAGATATTATATAGAAACAATTTTTTAAATAGACATTATAGACATTTGAAGTTTGAATACTGGCAACATTAGATATTTAAACGACGAAAAAATATTTTAGTTATTTAGTTTTGGTCCAAAAATATTATTCACGGAGACTTAAATCTTTTAATATATAATAAATATAGTATATTTTATACATGTTTATTTTAAAATTAAGTTTTAAAAAGTATATAGGAACCTATTCAGTTGTATTATTGCTGTTTTGGAACAGATTCGTTTTATTTATGAATTGAATTAGTTTAATTCAAATTTAACACATACATTTATTACAGTAATTTACTCAGTGACAGTACAGTCACATACTTTTCTCTCTTTTACTTAAGATTTATTAAAGTTTAGTGTTTTTAATATTTTCTACGCATTATTTTCTTTTTATAAAGAATTATGAATTTATTAAATGATTTATAATTTACAGGAATATTCAAATAAATATTTATTTTTATTTTTAACTATCTATTGTGTCTATAGAATAACAAGGGTTATAAATATAGCTCTTAATCTAGTCTATAGAGGTTATCGTAAAATAAAAAGAGATGAAGTGATAAAAAAATTGTAATTTTAATATAACTTAAAAAAACAGTAAATCTAGAAAGTAAAAGTTCAAATTATCATCAGAATTAACCCAACCTATATTAATTAAGACATATTATAATATTATACAGTAATATTTGTTTATAATAATAATGAAAAAAAAAATAGTATTTATAAATCAAGCTAATTACATAATATGGTTCTAGATATAATCATATCCTAATTTGTACTCAAATTATGACCTTTTTTTTTAAATATCTTAAATTTTCGCTTAGAAGTTAAAACATTTTTCGCCTTTTCAGTTTTCGGTAATTTTTATGTTTGATGTTAGGCAAACGATATCTCACGATTTTCAATACAGTAACTAATAGTTTTAAAATATATTCAATTATAATGGTTTATTTATTCACTTATATTCAATAGGAACTACGACAACAATGTGAAACATTCGCTGTTGACCTGCTTCGACAAACACGAAGCTCCCACGAATTAGATGTGATTTTAAAACATGACTCGGAAAATGCTCCTAGCATAGGATCCATGAAGCTAAGACTCATTGAACTTGCAATAAAATACAAGCAAAAAAACGTAAGTTGGTAACTTTTTAATATCTAACATCAAAGGTAATTTGATATTTTGAAATTATTATGCTTAACAAAATATAATACATAATATATTTTTATGTATCTAACTACTATCATTTAAAGACTAATAACAATAATATAGATTATATTTTAATGATGCGATTTTAAAAATATAGAAGATTAGCTTATTAGCTTGAACATTGAATGTTAGCCAGACGTATAAAATAATATGATAGAACTTTTTGTTTTATTTTTCTTATAGTTTGTAGCACATCCGTATATACAACAACTTTTGGCAACTGTCTGGTACGAAGGCCTTCCAGGATTTCGTCGTTTACGACTTTATAAGCAAATAATTGAAATCATCAAAATCGTTTACTTTTTTCCATTCTATTGTCTTGTGTACTTATATGCACCCAGCGCTCAGATTGGAAAAGTTATGGAAAAACCATTTATGAAATTTTTAATTCATTCATCTTCCTATCTTTCATATTTAGGTAAGTAAATATACTATATAATATGCCATATTATAATATTAAAAGTTGATAACAGTAGGTTTCAATCATACGTTTAGAATTTTTAGATAAGACAACTATTACGACGTAGGTAATTACCACATTCATTATTAGTTATTACGTATTGGAATTATTTGACATTTTTTATTTTTTAATAATGTTGGTGAATTTTTTCCCGTACCTAAACGATAAGTTCCTTGTGGTCTCCAATCGCAATATTTCCGGTAGTTTAGAATGTACTTTGAAACATTTTTTAAATTACAAGACTTTACCACATAGTACCTACTTAATAAATTGACTATTATTTTTCATCGTAGTAATATTTTAGGTTTTACTTTTTAAATCTATATTTTTAATTTATTGCATAAACACTAATTAATTAAATTTTTTTTATCATTAATTATATATCTATATCATATCTATCAATTTCAAAATTCTTAGTTTTTTCTGTATAAGCATTTAAAATTTTTATGACCATAGTGGTACTGTGAACATTTGTCCTAGTATCTTGTGATACTATCTTAACTCAGCCGCCATAATGTCTTACAACTCTCGCTTTTTTTCTGTATAAATGGAGCGTCAGAACCTTGAGGTATAAATAATTAACTATTAGTTCTATGTCCGATGTTTTAAGATTAAAAAATGCTTGTCCATGTTTAAAAATGTTTAGAACTATCTCTATGTATAATAAATTAAACGAAGTAAAATGACTGCAAACATTGAATTCGGAAAAACAGAGGACAATATATCGTGAAGTATACTCGTACATACGCATGTTATATGAGTATTATCAAATTTTATTATAAATTAAATTTTATCTGTATTTAATTACTAACGGTTTTCTAGTAGTTATAAAAAACAAAACTATTACACAGATATTTAATTTAGGAGATATAGCGGTTAACGTTTTATTTCGTCTTGTAACGTCAATACCTATTATGCTAATTTTCTTGGTTAATCAATGTATGTGTTATTCCTCATTGTGTCTATATACATATTTATATAGGAAATAATAATATTATAATAGCCACAAAACTGGTTAACGACCTAATTATCATATTATATGATTCAATTACGTACTTGTTATTGCTTTGTAAAAATTTTGAATAATAAATTCACGTATTTTTAATAATTTAAGTTAGATTATCTATGTATATGTACATCTGCTGTTTAAATATGTTTTAGTAGGAATATGTTTACGTTTTTAACTAATAAACTGATAAAAATTATAGCTAATAGTTACTTTTATTTATTTTGTATAGAAGAAATGGACAAAATAAAAATAAAGCCATTAATTACCTAATACATTCTTAGCGAATTCCTATTATCACATCCCGTTATTGCCCGTAGAATAAAAACTAAACATCTATGTTTAACAAAAATATAGGTCAAATCACCAAACCGTTAAATATTATGTTAATTTGAATTTTTAAAATATTCAAAAATTAAGTATTGTATCATACAATGTTTATTGTCAAATTGTTTTACACAATAACAGTACTATAAACACAGTGAAATTCGTTTATTTTCAAATAGTTAATAGTACCTATACTTAGATCAGTAGTTTTCAAATGTTATTGAACTCATTATCCATTTTAGTAATTATTATTTTTTTTACGGCCTATTCATGTTTATTGTTTATATGTGTAATTTTTTTTTTTTAATTAAGTTATTGTTGTTACAATTGTGTTTACTTTATTTACTTTGTAAAATTAAAAAATTATATTTTTTAAACTATTTAAAGTATATTGCGATCCAATTTTGAAATGTAAACCAACAGTCATCACTCATCTAGTTCATACATTATATCATTAGGCTATGACTCTATATATAAATAAATAAATTACCTAATAATATTTCCTAAGTACATGCAATAATAAGGACCTACAAACTACAAAGTATAATATATGAACTATCATTACTAGCTTATAGGTTTATAGATTCAGTGCATATTATAGTTTATTTCTAAAATATACGAATCATCTTACATTATTATCATTGATAAAAAAAGTTGCCTTCGGTGATCAGGTAGTTTCAAAACTCCAAAAAATGTTCACTCTATAGTTACGTTTATAAACTATAATTATAGTCGAAATACTAATAAATTATATGTCTTAACTCTTAAGAATAAGTGCAAGTCTAATTATTAAACAAACGGTTAATTTAGTTCAAATGATAAAAACAATTAAAAAATTAATTATCATAAGATGGTATCAAAGTAAGAAGGTATTTAAATATTTGAGTACATTTCCCTCATGTGCACAACTAAAAGATAAATTAAATTTTTTATTTCTTATTTCCTAATAGGAAGTCGTACTTATAAGTCTAATTAAAGACAGATTGAATAGGTATTCAATTTTTTTTTTAACTTTATACGATTATTTTTGATACGTATTTTAGAAAAAGACACAACTAATAATACCTACGCACGAGGAAGATTATTTTACAATAGTATACTATTGTAGCACACGTGGTTGCTGCGCGAAAATTCTAGAACGTTCAATGATTATGACGGTACCTATACAATGATATTCAACTATAACATTGAAACTACTAAGAGATATTTAAAATGAGATAAAGCTCTACGGTATCGTCATTTTTTTTTTTTTATGGGGGAATTTTACATTAAGTTATTTACCACTGTAAAATTGTTTATAATTATTGTATAAATAATTAAATGGTATACCTACATCAAGTATGATTTATACTACACCGCTGTTATTAAAATGATCACTTAATTGTATTACTTTATTGTGCAAATTATAATTTAGAAAAAAAATGTATGTACCAATTATTACACTACATTTATTAACTTTTTGGATATATCAGTTAAAAAGATACATAATATATCTTTATTATGTTCTCTCCACAATGCTAAAAAAATAATAATATAACAAAATACATTTTTTAAGTCCACGTACTTTTAAAAAATAAGAAAACATTCTAGTATATGGATTACGTATAATTTTCTGAATGATCCTTTTTCCATACGTATTAAAATAATAATATTTATCATATCTAATGGCTTATTATAATAAATAAACAATAAGTAATAGTACATACATTTACAAATTTTAATGTAAGTATAAAATGTCTATACAAATGTTACCATAAAATGTAGTTCCCGCTACTTGCAATAATTTACTATTCAGTTATTTATAATTATATGTACACATTGTTTCCAAATACCAATAATAATCAGGAAGGAAACATATGAACTGACTTTGATAAAAGTGTGCAGTGGTGCTGAACGAAATATATAATAATAATAGTAATTCGTCATGATTTAAATTCAAACCATATATATCGTATTATATCAATGATTAAGTGCGTACAAATGTTAGGAATTTTTTTAGTATTTTTAAACTTAAAAAGTACACATTTAATTTAATTCAAAATAAAAATACATTACTTAATATAAATATAATTATGAGATTAACCATTGACACTTGTTTTTTTTTTCTGTAGGTTTATTGGTATTGGTGTCGCAAAGGGCCGAAACGCAGTTTATAGAGCTCTTCGGGTCCGAGTCAATGAATAAAAGTTTGCGATTGCGACAACTTCGGCAACGCGGCAATGGACCGTCGTACATAGAGCTCTTGATCTTGCATTTTGTGATCGGTAAGATGAGTGAATTTTGGATCCATATGTAAACGACAAACGTGTATTGCATATATAAGTATAACATAAGACTGTATAGTGAAGTATAGGACAACATTTTCCTACTGATCAAAAGTCGTCATTTTTAATAAAACATGACGTAATAGTTGAAAAAAACATGGGTTTTAATTTAGAAAAACTAATTCCCGACGTAAAATCAGAAATTCGTCGATTTCGCCAGATCTTTTATAATAGGGGTAAAAGTGTATATTAGTAACAACAATATAAGTATAAGACAGTTTAAAACAATTAATCTATCAATTCCACCGATCTTAAAATGTAAGTTTAACCAACTTGGAAGTATAAGGAAAAAATATAAACTTCCCGACCTAAAACTACAGGTTTATTTTAATGAATTTTTACGTATATTATAAATGTAAATTATTATTATAGTATTATACAATATTTATTTTTTATGTGATTTAGCTGTCATTCGCGTGCTCCGCTCCCGTGGATTGTTGTTTGAAAATTGTGGGACTGTTTCTTTGTCTTATAGTTATTTCGATCTATACTATAAAATACTATAAAGTGCAATGTGCAAATACCTTATACCTACGCAAATTAATAATAATTTAAGTTGTTTACAAATTCTCATAAATATACTTATAGATAGTAAAAATAATTTTTTTCTCCTGAGTATCAACACATAATTTTCATAAATACATTCCCTAAAGCCATTGTGCAGTATCGTCGAGTAGATAATATTACAATATGTGATATAATATATAACAGTTTTACACTACTCTGCATACAGTTCTATTGCTCCTCATATAAAAAAAAAATGTTGTAAGATAGACAGACAGGATGTGTGGAACCACAAAACAGCCCTACAATTTGCAAACAACTATCCATGGAGACGAAGCACGTAGGTGACATGTAGTTACCTATAATGAAATTGCGACTTGCGAGTAATAAAATCAATATAAATTATTTTATCGTTTGTGTTTGATATCGAATTATTCTTGGACATTTTTTCCATAAAACTTTAATCGCCAATCATATAAAAGTATTATTTTTAAAAATTAAAAATATTTTTTTTTTATATATAAAAAAAGACAGCTTAATATTTTTAACCAGACCCTATTAATTGAGTTTAATTTAAGTGACTGAGTAGCTATTTTCTATAGTTGTTCTATACTTATAAGTCCTGAAAAAGTGGAAAGAGATATATAATATTTAAGTCTACAATATTTGCATGCCACGACAATAAACATATGGTTTTCATATTACTTTTCCTTTGATTAAGAAACATCGTAATATACGTAATATTATTAGGTACCTAGTTCAATAGTTGAGATATCAATTGACTTATTATCTCAACAATGGACGCATTTTTCCGTTTTTATAAATTGATGCTGGTTGACAACTAAAGTGGGGATAATAATATATTTTTATATGCAGGATACATCTGGCAGGAGATACTGGACGTGCGCAGGGATGGCCTGAAGAGATACCTAGCACACAACGCTTGGAATTACGTGGAATTTGTCAGAAACAAGATGTACGTGGCAGTGATCGCGCTGCGAGTTTATGCATATGTGACTGAAAACTCCCAAATATTCTACGACCCCTCTTCGGCGTTCATTCCCAGAGAGAAATGGGAAACATTTGATCCTCAACTCGTAGCCGATGCCCTATTTGCTGCTTCCAACATACTGAGGTAGGTATTTTCTCAGTGCTCCAGTTTTCTTCGTAATTTTGTATTAACATTTAAAAAATTATCCTTAAAAATAATGTAATAAAATTAGTAATTTTTTTTTGTGAAATCACGTTTGGATCAAATAAATAAATGTATGATTTCACATCTATAAAATGCTAGATGATTGGAATATTGATATATTCTTAAACTAAAAACGGAAACCTATTTTAATCTTACAAAAATATAGAAACATGGGATAAACCATTGTTCTTTTTTTTTTTAATTAAACAAAATAGCATCAATAACAAAAGTTATTATTTTTTAGTTTTACATCGTAGTACATAATATGCGGTTGACTAGATATAAGATAAAATTGACAATCCTTATATTATACTAATCGTGAATTCGTAGTAAATGTAACTAAATATATTATACAATCAAATTTATTAGATTGTATTGTATAAATCAGTTTTTCTTGAGAGGTTAATAAATTTAAGATGTCAACAATGTCTGCTCCTAATATTTCGTTCATTATATTGGATGAAATATTGTATTTTTTAAGTATTGATAGCACTCTGTTAGGTATTAAATATGGATGATTGTTAAAATAAAGCGTTTAGCTATTTAATTGTTAGAACTGCTAATTCGGTACAAAAATTAATATTTTCACCAAAAGTCAATATGTATAATAATATGTTTTGTTTACAGTGCTTTAAAACTGATCCATATGTGTTCAATAAGTTCACATTTAGGACCGTTGCAACTGTCATTGAAACGTATTCTGATCGATATACTCAAGTTCTTCAGTATTTACAGTTTGGTTTTATTTTCATTCGCATGCGGGCTCAATCAGTTAATGTGGTATTTTGCTGATCTGGAACGGAAAAAATGTTACAGTTTAATAGAAGCTGGATCTGGCGAGTCATGCTCTAAATGGAAGAATTTTGGAAAGTGAGTCATTAAATATAAATACATTTTAAATAGTTAAATGAAGTCAAATTAAAAGTTAAAGTAAAGTATATTATTAGAAAATATTTATTTTATAGAAAAATGTAGTTCTAAATAGTTGGTTGTAGTAAATTTGTTGGAAATTAATTTTGGAATAAAATGATCGCAAATATAAATTTCTAAAATGTATTCAGAAATCAAAAACTAAGCTTAATAATAAAAACATAATAATTCTAAATAATACAACCTTTGGTACATATTTTTTTTTACCAAGTTCATAATACAAATTATAACAATAATAAAACTGGGAAGTAATTATTAGACTATTGACCCAAATATAGTAACAAGTTTGTTTCAAATAGGTTTTTTAGATTATGACTTAATAATATATGTAGGTACACAAAACATCGATAGCATAAAAAAACATATTTATATTAAATCTATGATATTCTTATATAGCACAATTTTTTTTTTTTTTTTTAATAAGATTAAATATAAAATAATGTATTTATTACTAAATAATTAGTGCCTTATAAACTTATTGGAAATTCATTCATGATATTCAATAATAACAGATTTTGATTATATCTAGTTCTATTTACCTACTATTATAAACTTCTGCATACCTATTTATTACCTACTTTAATCATAGAAACAACGATTCTGTTTACGGTACTAAGTTCAAATATGATCCTAGTGAGTAGTGACCAAATGATTTCTAAACGGTTTATATGGAAGGCTGGGCATTTACGAGTTAAAAAGTTAAAGTTAAGTTACTTATTAACTAAGTTTATTTTCATAAGTAACTTCAAACTTCAAGTTAATTTATGTAATTAATACAACTAGATACATTTTTTTTTAATAGTAAAATTTCTATTATATTATGTAATTTATAAATTTATTAAACTTTAATAAAAAGGTATGATTATTTATTTTATATTAAAAATAAAAAAATAAATTTTTAACTAAGTTAAGTTACTTTTTTTTTCATTTTAAATTTTAACAAGTGAAAGAAGTAAAAAAGTAACTTTTAACTTAAAATTTAACTTACATTTTTCTATATTAACTTAACTTAAGAAGTTGAAATATTTAGTTAATTTGCTCATGCCTTGTTTATATGATTCTACTATCAAATAGTTTTTCATGGTTAAACTTATTTTAGAGGCGTTGATCGTTTTTCGACTTTGATATTTTTCCGTGATTAGTTAAGTTCATGATTCAGGCTAAATGTCTAAACTATAAAGTAAGAATGTATATTATAGACACACTTATCAAATCAGTTACTATAAAAACAATCGTACTCACGCCCGTTCTTTATATACTGAAATTACCTATTCATATTGTTATTCATGAAAATTGTACATCGAACCAGTTAAAGAGCTCTTAAAATGGTTGATCATCATTTTCAGATACTTATACGTGATACATATATCTACCGATATTGTACCAGCTATAAAGTCAACCCCAATTTCATGTTATTAGTTATTGATTAGAATCGTTTCATTTTAAAAACGTCATTAGTTTGATATAAAATTACATTTTTTTTTAGAACAAGGTCGAATATGATGTTTACGTATACCACGTGATAAAGATTATATTACAATAAATGGCCTAATTAATTTCTAATTATGACTTAAATTAAAAACAAAACTACGTAGAAATTGTAATATTGATTGGTAAAAAAATATTTGGTTTTATATCCGATATCCAAATAAATGGGGTTTTTTTAAAATTCACTATAATACCGCATGTAATATAATGTAGTAAAGATTCCGTTAATTGTAAAATATTAATACTTTCAAATCAATTTTCTTACACAACATCGTAGAAATAATACAGCCCTAGCGGTGGTTTTTAGATAGTTCATGTGGTAGGACTTAAATAATAATTTTTTAACTTGGTAAAAAAAACAAACATACTGTCATATTCCATATAAACTAAAATTTGCACATCAATAGCATCGCAGATATCATACGCACGGTTGACACTTGAAAGTTGCTGTTAATTTTTTCACTACTACTATTTTAAAAATAAATACACCAACAATAATATTTATCTTTACGTTCATACTTTAAAATAGGTATGTTAAAATAAAAATAAAAAACTTCAAGTAATATTTGTTTAAGTTTTAGATATTTGATGTCAAAAATAGTTAAAGACCACTTACTGGGAAAATGATTAAAGTTGGTTATGGATTTTAATTTATTTGAAAAATAAAAAAAAAATGTAGAGTGTTAGTATAAAATAAGTTAAAGTTTAGTTAAAGTATAAATTATATACATTTCTACAAACTTTAGTTATTTTATAAATTACCTAGTTATTTCATAAACTAACTGATACAACACTTTAACTGTAACATATATTATATATATACAAGTGTGATGAGAAATCTCAAATCATTATAATTTCCATACGTGTTGTGTACATATCACGTCCAACCATTCTTGACCGATGATGTTATACTAAAATATATCAAAATTTATAAGTACTCTGTTGCAAATCATATAGTGTTCCATTATTATAACAATGAATTTATTATAAATGTCGGCTTGCGTAACTGCAACGATTTTTACTAGTCATAACCTGTTTTGTTAAAAACAAACATAATATTTTGTCCAAAATAGTATTATATCACTTTTTTTTTTTAATGAATTAAATCATGATCTATGGTTTAATACAAATAAAATATGTTGTAATAAATTCTAATTTTTATTAGGATTCATTCACTATTTTGATTAATATGGATTATACAAGTCTACGGTAACAAACCCTGAAATATTATAGTATAATACATAATTTACTGCTAATACCATACAATAAGTTTAAAAATACTTATTTTATTATAAGATAATTATTATTCAGTTAGTTAGATTTTTTTTTACAATTACGATGTACAATGTACTTATTACAGAATTTATATGCGTCTAAATTGTATATTTTGCTATACTGTAATATATGTATTAATGATTTATTCTCTGAGTTCTGTTTTATTATCTACGTGATTTATATTCCGTCTAATTAAATTTTGTAAACATATTTGCTTTGTTAATTATTGCATACAACTTTAAAAAAAAAAAATTAGCAAACGCAGCATAAATATACGTGACAAGCTAAAATGATAAATATTTTTTAATTTATAAATCAATATAAAATATTTCAAATATACAAGAATAAAATATAAAATTTATTTATTTGTTTTTATAATCTAGAAACATACTAATGTAGTAACAGCTGTTACAATATATTATTATACATTATATTAATTTTAGACGTAATAACATTATGTACATGCCTATATATGTTTTGTCAAATATTATAATTTAACAATATAAATAAAATTTAAATTGTACATTTTGCAGTGTATTTGAATCCATACACACTCTATTTTGGACGGGTTTCGGTGAGGTCGATCTTGAAACTTTTGATTTACCAGGAATGAAACCTTATACGAAATTCTGGGCACTTTTTATGTTCGCTACTTACTCAGTAATTAACGTTACGATTATGTTGAACCTGCTTATTGCTATGATGTCTAATTCCTATTCTGTCATTGAGGTATATATGATTTTTTTTATAACTTACTAATAAAATTGACAACCATAATATTAATGATTGTGCACTTGATAAACTACAGGGTCAATCAGACGTGGAATGGAAATTTTCCAGATCGAAACTGTGGTTGAGCTGTTTTGAAGAAACACCGACACTCCCTTCGCCTTACAACGTGTATCCAACTCTGAAACACTTCAAAAAACTTTATTGTTACATATGGAAGTCTAAGAAAACTGATTCATGGCCGCAGGTATAAAAGTTTAATTTCGTGATTGAAAAAAATGATTTTTACAAAATAATAGTATTATAATATTCTTATATTCAGTATTTACCATACACACTGTTCTTTTTATCCTCCCAAAGATAAGTCTAACTTTCAAAGAATGTTCCACTTATACAAATAATGTGAAATTCAAACCATCTTTAATATTTCTTGTACGGAGACAAACTTTTTTGATTAATTAATTTTCTTTTTTTTTTCGTCTTTTAGACGATTTCTGCCATGTATATTTTTATTCTTACGCT
Organism: Aphis craccivora; assembly: GCA_009835225.1. NCBI lineage: Eukaryota > Metazoa > Arthropoda > Insecta > Hemiptera > Aphididae > Aphis > Aphis craccivora. The sequence goes on along the minus strand of VUJU01000744.1, from coordinate 44,748 downwards.
AACAATCAAGTTTAGTAAACTAAGCGTATTATTATATTCATGTATTATTCTTAAATTATATAATATGCAGTATTGTAGTCATATGGTAAAAAGTCGGTTAGCGTCAATTTTAATAAATAATAATAATAATAAAATAAAATATTGAATCTATATTGATAATATATATATTTTTATCTGGGAATGGAAAAATCCGTTTTCTTTTATCCAGTAATGCAGCAGATGAGTAATAATTATAGAAGACAAATTAAATATTAACTTTATTCTTTGCTAATTAAAATGTACAATTATTGCAATGTTGTGGGTTAATTATGTGTACCTACCTACCTATTATAATAGTTGAAACATTTTTCTAACGAACTTTAATCAATTGATTGTAAATAACAATTATATAAGTAAGTACCTATATAATGATAAAGCTATTTCACTATATAGTACTATGTTTATGTCGATTAAAAGTTGACGTAGCAATTATCTATGTTTTTGCAAAATATTCGTGCAATTATAATTATTGTATTATTTTATGTTGTATGCAAAACGTATTTTTAAGAAAATAATAAAAATAATTTCATTCTGCTATTACAATGGAATAAAGTAAATATAACCTAACCTTGCATACTATTTAATGTGTGTCTGTACTACACACGTGAATCATAATATATATTATATTATATAGGTATGATAATTGTATTATTAGGTACATTATCACAGACGAATTGATCTTTGTATATTTTTTTTTAAACCCATAGTGTCTATGGTTTCTGAGCATTAGCCGCATGATTTAATATATTATAATACTGAACACGTAATGAATTACAATTTGTATGACCGCTCAATAACCGTCTACGATGTGCATACGGATATAGGTACGACAATAACGATGAAATTGAAAATTTAACTTTTATGTTTAAGTATTAATTCACTCTAAATGTTCACATATTTTTATCCCTTTAAGATATAAGCTATTAAAAGTTAACCATCCGGGGAACAAATATGTTATGCGTGCATATGGTTATGTTGCAATCCTTATTAAAAATGCAATCTACCTCCGACTACTTACAAATTATTTACACGATTAGTGTTTAAATACAATCGTGAACTATTAAATTAAATATTGTAATCATTAGATCAATTTATAGGTAGTTTTTATGTCCTTCCACATCATAATATAATATTCCTAATGCAACATTTACTAATAATATTAGTGGTAACTTAAGCTCAGTTTTGGAGATGTCGTTGAAATAACCTCCATGCATCGTTATATATAATGATGTTGACATAAATAATTTTAATGTATCTACTCTCATCTCAAAACCCTAATAAATTTCTTCTTCCTAAATTACTTCTATTATCTAAAACATATCTTACAGACCATAACTATTATTGGTTTGACTATTAAATTTTATTTATTAAAATATTTTTAAATATTCAGACATAAATTTATTATTGTTATAACTATTTAAATTTTCCTATTTAATATTTTATTTAAAGGTCAATTTTGAAGAAAACAATTGAAATTAATTGAATTGTTTTAATTTACAGAATGATAAAACCAACAGTTTCATCAATCAAAGTCAAAGAGAAAGTGAGTTTGCCACTGTTATGCGAGCCCTCATCTGGCGATATATTTCCATGAAGCATCGAGAGATGGAAAATGTGGGTGTAACTGAAGAAGACGTAAACGAAATAAAGTCAGAGCTCAGCACTATGAAATACGACTTTCTAGAAGTACTCCGAAAAAACGGTATGGAAGTGCCCAGCGATCATCGTAAAAAGACCAGTATGTATATCATTTTAAGAATTTTTAAAAATATGCAAACCGATTTTCATTCCTATTCAAATAAAAATTAATTCAAATATGAAGCATACACAATTATAATAAAATATAAAATGCTCCTTTTACTACAAAATTGCTATGAACTTAATTGATTAGTATAATTTTATGATTAAAAAAACAACTCAATCTGTACCTTTTTAAGTTTGATTAAAATATATGGATACCTAATTAATAACTATTATAAATTAGAATAACTAATAACAAATTATGTATAGGTACGTATGTTATTAAACCATAGAAACGTGTGTAGTATCTGATTAGTATTTTGTGAGTGTAGTACTGTAGTGTAAAACATAAATATACATATATAAGTACAAGAATAATTCAACTTTTATTAGCCAAAATGAAATTCATATTATGTTATCTATATTATAGAGTGTAGAGATTCAAAAACGAGGCAAAGAACACTTCCCATAGCCTTATTTTTAAATATATAATAATATAAAATATAATACAAACGTACATTTAATTTTATACTAGTGTATATTATATAAATTCGATTTATGTGATATAGAACTAGGTATTTGGCAATTCAACACAAATAAAAATATATAACTATACATTTTTATTTGTGTTGATTCAGTTTAGTTTAAATTGTGATAAGACATTTGAACATCTATTTTAGTATTTTCAACCATCAACCATCTACAGAGTGTAAATACAAATTAAAAATATGCACTTCAGAACTTCTAAATTTAATTGGTTTTTGGATAAAACTTAAATTATTTAAAATATTTTGCTCGTGCTGCTTAAAAAATTACAAATATATATAAACAACCACTGAAAACTATATACCTACTGTATAATAATCAATCTTGACTTGAGATTTTAACCATATGGATAACTTATAAAATAAAAACAATACCAAACGTAGTAAACCACTCATTATCCAAAAATATGACTTAATCTATAGGTAATGTTTACACTCATAAATAATCGTTTAATCATCGAAGGTTTTAATACTTAGAAGTTTAGTTTATATTGTATTATTAATAAATATAACCTATTTTAATCCCATATATAAACAATTCAAAATGAATGCAATCTTTTGCCTATATTTTAATATTCGTTACATTTGTAAAAACACTTTTGACATAATACACACACTTTATCACTCTGTATAAATATATATAAATTATAATATTATTAGACAAAAAGAGAGGAAAGGTAATGAAAATTTATCATTTTTTTTTTTATTATCTTTTACAAATATATATATATATATATATATATTATACATTTTATCTGAAATAAAAATAATTAATTGAAATTATATTCTTTAATTTTTTTTTTTTATTTACTCCAACAGTTTATAACGTATAATAGTTATAAAAAGTGTACTTATCTCGATTTATTTTAGTTTATCGTGTATTTGTCTTATACGTCTATATTTCATTTAAATAATTGTTTTACTACCTGCCTTATTGTTTACCCTTAAATAATATTTATGATGTTGAAATATAAATATGCTCAAAAGTATCATATTATGTTATTTAGTTTTGATTAAATATTAAATATGTTTGTTTATTAATCAATTGAAATGATATAATCAAAAGTAACTGTTTACAATTCAAATTTTGCGCGTTTTTAAATTTCCGATAGTTATAATTTGAATACATGAATACACACACATACACACGACACACCATTTATAACCACTTGAAATCTTGTCAATACACAATACGTCGGTGATCCTAGACACGATATTAATTCTTTATTAAGTAAAAAATACTTTAAAAATGCATTAATACACGTTTATAGCCAATATTATTAATGGGAACTTTATTATTTCTCTTTATAAACCTATCAATGTAGAATTTCCGACGAAAAATAATAAAAAATAAATTTTAATATTATTACATAATATAATTTAAAACTACGATAAGTAAACGAAAACACGATGAAACAAGAGAAGTGTTTCAAGTAATTAACGGAGATTAATTAATTAATTTTATTTAACCACGGTCTTAGCTACTATATTAAACTATTTAAGGTTCAATTAAAAAAGAGTTGCAACATTTAAAAGTTATCACTGAAACAAAAAACGATTTGAACTTGTAGGTAAGTAGTTATAGCCAGCCGCTATCAACTGTAAGTACGACAATCGACGAGCTTATCAATTCTATCTAAATATTAGAGCTGAGTATAAATAATATGACGATGCACCATAAGTATATTAACTAAAATATTTAATTAATAATATACATGCTTGATGAATATAACTTTATTTTAACGTTTTAATGATTTATTGAATTTGTTATTATATCATTCGTAAAGTCTGGCACGCTAAAGTCTTAATAAATTGTTTATATCATACAATGAACTTAAAGCAACGTTGAATTCGCTGTTAAACATTTATATACATATATTTATTTTTAATGATATATTATAAACTAGAATACTAGAATATTATAACGTCATAACGTAAAACCATTACAAGTATTCGGTGTCTGATTGACTTCAAAAATATGTTAATTTTAAAAATAAATTTAAATAAAAAATAAAACTATTTTTACTATAACCGATAATCGCGTATAAAGATATTCAATTGTGTACAATGTACGTATAAAACACGTCTTGTACCTACTCTTGTCACCTAAAAATATTAATAATATTATAATCCTTAAAAAATACGCGTTATTAATTATATCGAAGAATCGAATTGGAATTAGGCATTCAATTTTAAAAATATAAAGCATTATATTATAGCCATGAAATATTATTGTTAAAAATACTTATAATACCTTTTTAATTAAAATATTTCAGGAATGGCCAATGCAATTTATACATAGGTTTTTGTTTTTATTATCATGATTTAAAATCGTTTATCTACTATAACAGTTGTTCTATTTCATATTTTGATATTATTCTAAATTGGATTTAATTCAAATAATAATTGATTAATTAACTGACTGTATAGTGTATAGTATGTGCTAAATGTTAAAGTAGAATATATTAAATCAGAAATCAATAATAAATACTTACATCCTACTATTATTACCAATACAATTTACACCAAGAAACATAGGCACATAGTAGATAGGCACTTTTGATACCTACAATATTAATTATAAGCATGATTAAAAAATGTTAAACATTGATTTTTGACCACGTGACACTAATGTCGAGTGTCCGTGGTGACTATATCGATGGTTCCGGCTTGGAGATAACGTAAGATATTTAGCAAAAAAAAAGTATTTGGGAGAATATTGGAGGGAGTCTCGTGATTTCTGAAGAAAGTCTTTCATCGGAGATGTGTTCTGTAAAAATTTAAAAATCACCGATCTATGTTCTGATCATTTCTGGTGTAAATCGTAGCCGATTGGTTTTCAACATTTCAATATATTATGTTAAAAAATGACTCAAATTATGTACATATAAAAGATGTCGTCTACATTGTATAAAATGTGATGTCTTAAGACGTACTGTCCACAATTATTCTGCAATTTTTTCTTGTTTGAAATACGAATGTTATTATTAATATTATTACAAAATTTGGGGGACGAAGTGGCCGAGCGTCTTAACTTCTAAGGCGTCAGTTGCGATGCACACCGTCGCCGGTTCGAACCTCGGTCATGGGCGACACCTCTCTTCGGGCAAGTCACGGTGTTTGAAGAGAGAGACCGCCATCCTCCACCCCGGGCATGGCAGAAACCTACGAGTGCCCAAATAGAAATTCTGCCAATTAGGCGTCCGAACTAGGCCTTCGGGCTTACTACCGGACTACATACGACAAAAAAAAAAAAAATACAAAATACAAAATAATTCCTCTGGTTAAAAACTATGACCTAAAATTCTATAATAGATACCACTTGGGATCTCTTCCTCATCGTCTGAAAATCATATTAATAAAACATTTTGTTTAGTTATTTTATACTATTTACCTAAAGATTATATTATTATATTTAATTTTCTCTTACAGTGGACAAAAAGTCCAAAATCTGGGAACGACGATTGATGTCTGACTTTTACGTGGCACCAGTGTTTCCGGGCGGTAGTACTTGTAGTAGCAGTAGTAGTATTGATCAATCGCTTGAACATCGATTGCGGCCGATCGATCGGTTCCGACAAGCTGTTCGAATGGTGGTGGCCAACTCGGCGTCCGGCAGATGGCGGACTACCATATATGGCGTGTATCAAAAGTAAGCATAATATAATATTATTATAAGTACTCAATGTAATGCCGCCTAATGTTTTATTTCAGGTGTAATTAATGTATGAGTAATTCTTACCTATTTGTTATACCTAATTATTTTTTAAGATCAATGTCCAGAAATTGAATAGCTGTATACTGTAGTATAGGTAGTAGGTACCTCAACAAAAACTTAAAATATATACTTAAAATGATAATTATAAAAATATTGACATTGGAAAAATTGGAATTATGTATACATAAATACTTTTTTAATTGACATTAGATGACGTTTTTGTAAACAGTTATTCGATGTTTCTGTTTTTTAGCACAACGTTACGTAACTAGTTATAATATGATTTGTTAATTGGATTATCTAAAAAAAAAAATACTATTATTATTCAATAATTAGTTATTACTTATTATTGTATATGTTTATCTCCAATTTTTATTAAACTACTATTTTCCTATATAAATATGATTGGCCTCAAAGTAAAATTGCAATTTTTAAATAGGTATGATTGCTTCTGAGAGATCAAAACGTGTGTTACTCGTATTGCACATTACATTATATGCGTGACTATTGACTATTAATAAATTAATAAAAATTGTTTTACGTTATTCGTAATCGTCGAGAATCTAAAAGACGTCCAAAACGAAAAACTTCTCACCAAATGGCAAAGTTACAAAGTTGTTCAGTTGTTATACTTTTAAAATATTATAATAATATTATAACTAATGCCGTCTTGCATAACCTATTATACCGTATAATATAGGTGAATGAATTTATCATATTAGACGCATGACAACAGTGTGGTGCGGTCATTGAATTTTGCAGTTCGCCGAAAACCCTATGTAATACCTATTTTTCGCATCATGATTTTATTATCATCATAAAATATACTCGAGACGGTATTGTTTATTGTTCATGCAAAATATTACAATAGTGTCTATCTCGGTGGGCGTGCTATTTTACATGTATTGTTAATAGATATTATAATGACTATGATCTATTAGGTATGTATTAAGTATGTATAGGAATTGAAGTCACTCGATTTAATGTTCGTATTATTGAAAAAATACAATACAGTAATAATATGTACTTATCACAAGGCTATTGTAATTATTAACTTTATAATAACTAACTAATAATTAATGTAAAAGTTGTAATTTACTAAAGTTATTTTCTATCGTTTTAAAAAAATCAATGATTTCTAATTCATTAAGTTTTATAAATTTTAAAGTTATTATGAACATAATAGTAGAAACTCCTATTCATTTCAAATAACTCATTATTCAATTATTCACTCAGTAACATACTTAACTCCCCTATTAATAATATTTTACGAAATGAAAATTCTATCAATACTCATTTTGATTTTTTTTTCATGAATCTTAATACATTAATACATTTTTCTTTTATATTTTCTCTTTTTTTGTTTTTGTTTTTGTTATCAGCTTATTTTTTCTCGTTACGAATAGCTGTTTTATTAATCTTTTTATTTGGTTAAATTTGTCACTTAGCCATAAATGTTGTAAATCTAATACTAAATGTCATCTTGTAATTGGAACTAAGTCTGTAATAAATAAATAATATTGTTAGTCAAAGATTGAAACCTAACCTTTCTTCTGATACACAACTTTTGACTGAAAATTTTGTTTTTCTACAGCTCACAGATAGGCACCACAGCTGGGCTCGGGTCTTTTGTCAACAAGCAGAATCTGCAATGGGCCATGAATGAGGTATGGGCTCTACGTGAAAAACGGCCATCGACAAATTCCACAACAACAACGAAAGTACAGACGGTGTTTACATCTCCATCATCTACTTCGTACCCGTTCGAACTACCGGAGCGCCGAAGCACTCTGCGTGCGCTCATCGACGAGTTCCGCCGAGGTGAGCATCAACTCCACCGCGGGCCCGGTGGAAACGCTACATCGTGGGCGGCCCCCGCACCGGTCCGCGGACAACTGTTGAAAGCGCCTCCACCGTTACACCAACCCACCATGAAAAAGTCCGCGTCAGTCTGGTACGCCGCACCACCCGCACCCGACAGACCGCTAGTCACCCGGATGAGCATGCCAAATCTGCAGTCCGAAACTACTTTTGACCGTCGACAGAAACCACAGCAATCCTCAGGACCCATACCTGAAGAACACTGACGTATTTTATGTACATAATACTGCTGCAGTTTTCAAGAATTTTTTCAACTTTAAGGAACTTATCACCTGATCTAAAGCGTTTTAAAAATACTTTTATTCCATTAATTTGTGTATTTAAGAACTTTTGCTAAATTGCAATGATATCACTTAAAAAGGAATAGGCGAGGACACCATAATATTAAATTCATTCTAGTAAAGTACTAAAGAAAGCATATTATTTTATGTTATCCGATCGAATATCACCCAAATCTTTTTTTCCCAATTCAAGCACCTACTTTATTGAGGTGACCCCATATAAAATGTAATTATCCGCTCTTTAAATGTGTAAACTATAGACGTCGCCATCTATCCACCTGCCTTTTGTTTTTCAATAATAAAACTCAAAAATTATCGTCGGAATATTCGTCCCCACCGATCGAACGACTAAATAAATTATACTAATATATAATAATATCCAATATTAAAAATATGTACTTAAAAAAAATAAAATATAATATATTTTTATTTATTTTAAACTTTTATAAAGTCTATACCCTAATTGTACATTTTTGCGTGATTGAATAATGTAATATAAAAAAGTCTGTGTCGAATGACATTTTTTAATTTATTAATGCCATGTTTATGTATATTTGTCTGTTTATTGAACTCTTACGTACACGTTAAAATCGTTTTCTTCCGATGTTATTCAAATTTTTGCATTTTTTATATCCTTCAGATAGAAACCTACAGAACATATTTAACAGTAATTAAAAAATCAATTTTATTCAATTTGTTTTTCTATTAGTACACTGTCAAATTTACATTATTATGATTAAATTATTTATTATTATTATTACTATATGTTATCTGCACATATAAAACTATTGTTTTTCAATTATTATTTTCTAATAATATTATGTATTTACTTTATTAATATTATTTTTATGTAAATGTATTAACAATATGTTTTATCAATACCTTTATTCTTTTTGAGTTTGTAACTATAATAATAATAAATAATAATCCTTATAATTTCTTATATATAGTTTATAATCAAATTTCTTACATAATTTTTACGTTGTTAAATTTTTTTTAAATATGTCATTATAATATTAAAGTTATGGTAAGCTTAAAATAATTAGGGAAAACACTATGACCGTACAATGGATAGAACAAATCTATAATTGTTAAATCATCAAGCCTGGTTTAAAACTTTAAACCTTAAACCATATCTTCTATAAGACGGTAAGGTGACATTTTGATCCTGGGACTTTTTGATCCACAGATCAAATTGTCCCTTATAGGATCAAATTGTCCCCAGTGGATCAAAAAGTCCCTGGAGACATTTCGATCCGTAGTATCTCAAATGCAAAAATTGTGACTGCGCGTGTTTCGGCACTCGTCGCTACGCTCCTCGGCGCCGTCGCTCCGCTCCGCACAAATCGAAAATATCCCTCGACTTGCAATGCAACGCCACCTCAAGTAAGCATTGAGTAATTTATTTAAAAAAGGGATCATATTGTTTCCAGCGGATCAAAATGTCCCCAAAACGGATCAATGTGTTCCAGGATCAATATGTCTCGTTACCGTATAAATACATGAAGCATAAAAAAAAAATCATATGCTTAACAATTTACAGTAATAAATAAAGATTTTTATAAGAAAAAGAAAGTTTTTTTTGCTAAAAACGCTAAATTTTTAAATGGTTTAAGTAATATACTTTAAAATTAAATAAATCTAAGTATTTGAAAATGTGACATTTAAGCATAATATGATAAAGGTTCAACAAGTATGTTAAGCCCCAACCTTTTTTTTTGCTTTTAACAATATAGTTATACAAATTCTGAGTTTTAAATTTTTAAGTATACGTAACGACCATATTTTCAAATACTTAGATTGTCCATTCAATTTACATGTCAACCTATAGACTATAATAAAAACTTTTTAAAACTCATTATACAGCAACGATACATTCTTCGCTTTACTAAGAATCTAAAATATATTTTAAGTCCAAGTGTCAATAAAAATGTATTTAAATGATTTAAGTGCAATTATTATATTTGTATTTATCAGCTTATGATCATGCAATTAATTCTTACTAATACAATTTATCAAAAAGTATTTTATATTGACAAACTATATGAAAATGATTTGCAAATTTTTTTGCTTATGCCTTTTATAAGACCATTCTAAATTAGCTGTCTACTATATGCTAATTTCTCAAGTATAAAATATTAAATATATCATGTTTGAGCTATTGAGAGTATAAAAAAATGTCCTAGTAGTTGCTGTCGTATTGACTATTAAGTAGGTAGTTAATGTGCAAAAGTGTGCAATACAGTGTCGACAATAAATTGGAAGATTATATCACAATAATAATAGTAGGTAGGTATTATACTATATTAATTATATTAATGTTTCAATAGAGCAGTTTAGACAACTATTGTAACAATTTCGATACATTCTTCATTTGTATAAAAAAAAAATCAAATTTTAGAACGACAACAATTTACTTAACTTATTTTTACATCTCAAAATCATAATAATATAGGTAGGTACGTTGGCATTTTACGGCCACACGACGCGTGACGGGAACTCGAACCTCTGCGATTTACCCAAGTCTAAAGGTTTCGCCGTTATCATAATACAAAATATATAAGTAAGTATTTATTTCAGCGGTTCCGTGTGATGAAAAACCATCAGCCGTCCCGATTATTATAATGTGCCTACTTATAATTTATAAATATAATGTGCAATACAATGCAGATTTTCAGTATACCTTTATAACATTATTTATGTGTGATACGAATTAGTGTTTTATAATTAAAGATTATTATTATTGATATTACCTGTACGGCTGTATACTGTACAGTAGTGCATATTCGGACTGGTATTTCAATTTTAGGTATTCGTTATATTAATACTATCATAACCCGGGCGCGTGTTCAAAAAATGCATACCAAATTTGTGTGTATGTGTGGGTGCAGATGTAAAATAGATATCATTTTTTTTTTTTTTTGTATTATTCAAAAATGACAAATCGCACACGCGCGTTTTATACAATTGTTTAATGCTTGCTAACTTATAATAATATCCGTGTTATCAATCGCGAGTTTTTGTTTTATGCGAACAGATAAAATTGTAACAGTATATAATAATACTAATAATAATTCGCGAGAGATAAAATAGCGACAAGGACAAACATTATATATAAATTTCATACAACCAAATACGAAATTAGCTCAAGAGCCAGATACTGTAAAATTAGCGACATACTCGTTATTTTTACCACCCGATTGAGTGAATAGCGGCGTGTCAAAGAGATGTATTATTTAATAAGCTGAACTATAAAAAAAAAAATATATAAACACGAGCTACCGTAAAAAAAAATTGTCAGCGGAACGTTGCCAAGTCATACGTGTTTTCATACTGAATTAAAATTTTTTTACACTGAGACGAATTTGTGTGTATGGTCGCACTCTAAAGTGTTTTTTATATAAGCTCACCCTTTACCATGACCGTATTGCATAAAATGTACTCGAGATAAATAAAAATATACCTCTAACCGAGAATTAAGTTTCAGAAATTTTAAAAGAAATTTTAGTTACCCATATTTATTATAATAGTCATAATTCTTGAACAAATAACTATATTGCTATATACTCGTATTCAATCAAAATTGCAACAGTATTATTATATAGTATTATAACATAGTACTAATTGTTGACGTCTACAAAAGTTTACAAACCCGCAATGAGAGTAATAGTGACTTATTATCGATACGTCCGAACTCGTATGTACTCGTGTGTACTTAAAAAATAATTGAAAAAACCAAATATGTTTGATTAAAATATTATAATATAATATAATATATATTTATGATTGATGGATCATCGCGTTAGTATTTTGCGCTGAATAATAATTGTGAAGGAAAAAAGGCACCTATATATTATGATAAAATGTATTATATATTTATATGGCTATATTATAATAATAATAATTTATCATATTATAGGTGTATATAATATGCTCGATCTGCGTTCACCCGTAAAATTCCCTTTCTTCCCTGTTCTGTTATTCTTATTTTATTCAATAGATACGTTCAAGTCCAAATTCCAAAACAATAACGTTATAATGTATAGCATTGTGTGTAATAAGTAATAACACTAAGAATTGATTAATTTAAATAAATTGATATATTTAAAACCTATTAAGTACTAATCAGTTTTTATTAAATACTACTATGTATAGAGAAAATAAAATTTGATGATTCGTTTTGTTTAAAATTCACTCGAAGCGGGTATTAAATATACATACCTAATATTACTAAATACATAATAATATATTAATATATAACATACTTACCTATACATACACTTTATTATTACTTTGTATTGTTATTTTTTATCGTTATACATAAATCCTTGGAATAAATCTAGCTGTCGTGCTCTTATGAAAATTATAAGCGTTTGGTACAAGGACCCTGCAGAGTCCTATGTATAATTAATCAAATCATATCTTCATAAGTCACCGCCATTAGTGAGACGTGTAACGCCAGCAATTCTGTAGTCAGACAGATTCCGTAAAACTATGCGTCGAATATCGTGAGTATAATATTGCACATGGTTATCTTCAATGCAAATACAGGGTGAAAACATTAATTGGTTCCAAAGGTTTTATAAGTAGAAAAAAATTTAGCAAAAGTTGCATCATATATATTTTATTATTTACTTATCAGTCATTAGTATAGTCATAATAATTTAGTAGGTACTACCGGGTAAATATGGCACTCATGATTATTCGAAAAATAAATTCAACGAGAACGAAATAAAGGTTATACTATAGAAACCATTTAAACACACAATACTAAACATGAGCCAAAATCATAGTTACCAATTGTTATTTACGAGTTATATCATATTAGAATAATATATGAAAATAAATCTAAGATAACTGAAAAATATTGATACACTAAATTACAATTATTTTTTAGAAAATCAGAAAGAACTCATTCAAAAATATCGTAAATATCACCTAGCATGATATTCAAATGTCAACTTAGTAAACGACGAATTAAATCAATAAAAATATACGTACATGAGTATACAATAAATCGACAATCACCAAACATTTATAAAAAGTTAACAATCAAATAATATTTACGAGAAATTTAAAATTTAAAATACTATTGCGCTAAATAACCCAAAACACTTTAAATTTTTATATGTAGCCCACATACTGTAAGTACTGGATAGTTAATACGACGTATAGTGTTGCTATAGGTACAAATATTACACAATCGCATGAAGTCTATTCATTAATTATAACATAATTTGCTAGTATAATTCTCTTCGCAATCAAAATATATAATTCGCATTATAATTGGTATATTATAATATTGTATCAGGTTCATATACAAATAAAATAAATACCTAACAATGCATTTTTATATCACATATATGTATTATAAATAGATTAGAAACAGAACTAAAGATTTGAAAAATCCCCTTACCGACTTGATAATTTACATTGTTTTGAACTAGAATATAATTTACCTTGAACAGTAAGTTATTTATCTTATTGTACAGTATATAATATTATTGATTATAAAATGATTTATAATATATACCTACCCAGTCGTAAACTTGAATCAGTCGAATCATATATAAATATTTTTTCATACATATAATTATCTAATCATTTTTATAAATATTAATTGTATGGATTGTTTTTTAATTCTATATAATCAATTATTGAGAGTGAAAGCTGCTCTACTTTAAAACTATTTTTTTTTTTTTTTTTTTTAATGGACTAAAAACTACAATCAACTACATACTCATAATATTGTTTACATATTCTTTATTTCTTGTTTATCCTCAAATCTACTAATCAATTCTTGTATTTATAAAATAATTGATCCTAACTCGTGGGTTAGATAAGGTTTGCGTAATCGGAAACAAGAATCTTGTGATAAATTATAAATTTTACAATATTATGACTTAGATCGTAGTTTTATACATACATATTCGATATTCCATGTATAGAAATCTGATTTTTTTTACTAAGCTTTTGATATTTATTTTAATTCTTGTAAATTTTCAGACAAAAGTTTTAGTGCCGATTTCATCATTTTATTTGAAATGACTTATTCAAAAATCCATTGTTTTCACTTCGGTTCTGATTTTAACTTTTGATGATTGTACTGATACAAGATGCAACTACATTACGTAAGTAATTAATGTAGTTATAGATTCATGACAATGTTTTCACTAACGTAGGTTACCTAGAATATAAGTATTTTATGTTTAATTGTGATTAATATTTAATTGTCACAGTTATATTTGATATTACTACCTATACATTATTATTGTAGTTTTTAAACATCGAATTATCATTAATTCGTATAGTATCCAATTACTAGCGGATAAGTAAATTATTTTATCGAAAAAAAAGTTTAATATACTTTTTAACCGTTAACACTCACGTAGTCACGTTAATCAAAATGTGATAAATTTAAAAATTACAAATTTATATTAACAATATAATACATGAATTCTTGAATAATTCTAAAGGTGTGTGAATGCAATATGTATACGCTGATATCCCACACACTATATGTATTTATGGAAGTGTTGCATCGTCACATTATAGCTGCATATACATAAATATTAAAATTGATATATATGACAATTTGTACGTGAAATTGTTTTAATGTTATACTGTAGTCGTGAGTTGCAATTGTATATTATGTTAGTGTGTTACAATATAAAATTGACGGACAACGAATAATAGATAATACTTAGATATTTATCTAACACGTCACTGATTTTGTTAGACTGAATTCCGACGGCCGATCATATAGCCACTAGGAGGTCGCCACATGTAGACGGAGGTGGCAATCAGGATTTCTGTGCGCTAAAATTAAATTTGCGAGCAATGGCACACCACCGCGATGAAAACACAAACATTGTCTGGGATTGCAACAGTATGAGAAACAAATAATATAAATAATATAATATAAACAGTATTTAGTTCATCGTTGCATAAACGTTTTCGAAGATTTGTTAAACAATAGTCGGAAATACTTAGATAATTCTTACTTAAATTTAGTCACGATATATTATATGATTATGACTTGAAAAATCCCGAGTACTCAGTGATGTTATTTTATTGTTATTATTGTTATGGTAAACTATTCATTTTGACCTTTATTAAGGTAATTTGTCTTAAATCTACTCTTCCTATATTTCCACTGAAAAACACAAAATTATTAAAACAATTTTTTTAACAATATAACATATTATTTTAATGTTATTTCTACCATATAATCTTGAAATTATGTTAACATTATATTATATTGTGGTTATTAAATTTTTGTTTATAATTGTGTTTTAACTAGCAAAATATGAGTAGAATAAAGTTAGTAATAGGCAATAGCTTAAAGAATGCATAGACAATATATATTATAATTTTAAATTGCAATCACATAAAATGAATATGGATGTAGAATTTGTTTATACATAATTTTATATTTCGTGATAATTATTAATATTGTATCAAATTCAAAATATAGCCTACAAAAGTGAACCACTTTTAAATGTGTTTTGTTTGAGTTCAAATACAATCCAAATAATAAATTCTTATGTAATGTTATTTTTTTAAATAAAACAATACGTTTGGATATTGGATATATATTATAATAAACAAGAAGATTAGGTGTCATTATATACACTTGTTTTGGTGTTCTTAAATATGAATATAATAATTTGTATAAAATAAATAATAATCAAATGATTAACATGGAAAGCTAAATCTAAACATTGAAAATACAATAACAAACAATTATTATTTATTTACACAATTTTATCACCAGAAATCATAACATAGTTATGAGTTATTACAGATAAATTGGAAACTAAGGACCTACCACAACAATATTTATGAAGTTTATCCATGATAGTAGTTACAACCATAATAACTGTAATAAATATATTTCGTATTATTTAATTACCTATTGTACTTTAGCACTCTTACCTATACCTATATTAAATTGAGATCGAATACGCTCGAGCCCTGATCCCATTGCATTTAATTGTAATCACATCGTAACACCATTCATAAAATCCAATTGCAACGTTAAAATAAAGCGTGATGTCAAAAAGTAATCAGTAATCAACGAAATGCTTAAAAGATCAAAATGTTAAGACATCCAAATTTAATATAAATGTTTAAACGCTTGTCTTGATAGTTACTATGTGAACAAGAACAACATAATTACTTTAATCTGAATAGTGCAGTGGTCCATCGGCCAAGTTTCCTTAAATCTCAAAACTATACTTGGTGTTTAATAAACGATTCTAGCTTAAATTCTGTCTCTGTTATATTATTTTTTTATTTTTTAGTGATATAATTTTCATTAAGTACCTACAAAGAAATTCTAAAAACAACACAATAATAGATGTAATTTATAGATATTTTTAAAATTTTTACTAAATTACAGAACGTAATTATTTAATTCTATACCTACATCATAATAATATAGTAAGCAATATTGAAAATCATTCAATAATAATAATTGCTCATAATGTATACGATAGATATTATAATATACAATATATTATATTGTATACTTAATGGTACATTAAAGAAATATCATTGTATAAACAGAATACTAATAGAGCAATATAATTTTATGTGTTTTATACGTGCTATTTTAAAATAAAGTCATAATACAATAAAATGTAATTCGAATAATTTGTTTAATAGTTATTATTGTTTACACTATGTTATAATGTGATTTATGATAGTTTCATTGATAGTTTTTATATATAATATATATATATAGCTGATCCTGCGAACATTGTATTACCCACACATTTTTTTTTTGCGGCAACAACTTAAATATAACAATAACCACGCCAACCGAACCTAACACATAATATGTAACTTGACTTCGATAGCTTTTGTGGTTTCTAAGATTACCGCAAATACTAAGAAACGTACAATAACTTTTTTACTACGTATTATATAACGAGAGAGTTTTTTTAATGAATAATAATAAAAAGTAAACTAAAAATTGCAATACATTTTTCTAATTTCCTTTAACTAATTTTAATTATAGCGTACCGATATATTTAATTTAGACGTATAAATAGTTTTAAATCAATTTTTGATCTTTATATTTTTATAGTTATATAATATTTGTTGTTTTAGACTTTGTGCTGTTGAATAATGCTTATAAATACAGTATTCATACAGCATAAGTATTGAACAATTGGTAAAACTAAGAATTCGTAATCGTGTATACACTAAAAGTATATGTTTCTGAATAGTTAATATGTAAATATGTACATATTATGTAAGACAACGCCTACACAGTGCCATTTCGGTGTCTAGTCATGTGTGCTGCAGTTTACTTTCCGCACGTTTAATGTCTTCAACACGAGATCACTAGTACACACATTTTAACATATGGATAACTTAATT
The DNA here is from genome assembly GCA_009835225.1 of Aphis craccivora. Lineage (NCBI taxonomy): Eukaryota > Metazoa > Arthropoda > Insecta > Hemiptera > Aphididae > Aphis > Aphis craccivora. The sequence continues at coordinate 27,154 of VUJU01000744.1, read as the reverse complement.
TTTTTTTAGAAACATTATTATCATCACATCACAATACTCCACGGTGAGTCTCGTCTATCAATAATATTGTACTTGGTTAAAAAAAATTTGCGATATCTAAAAATGATTTATAAATCTACTGGAATTTAATATAGTACATAATACATACACTAATATATGGTTAAAAAATATCTGACGAAAAGCATTGAAAATATCGTTGTATTATTATACGATATAGTCGATAAGTATGCTAAAATTAAAAACACACTCATGCGTTTACGTTATGACAGTGGTATTCGTGAACTCGTTCCTGCTATAATCCACACGTGGAAAATATCGAAAAAATCCACCGTTAGTTTTCAATTAAATATAAATTATAATTCTTAGATGATCACGAATCACGATCGTCGACCATAATTGTTTAATTATTATAAAATAATGATGTTTTTTATTGTATAATATATTTCAATATTTATGACTTTTTGTGTTTACCAAACGAATAAAAATAATTACTATATAATATATTAAATTTAACCCATGTAATGTGTATCAGACACAAAAATTTATTTCTTCATACTAGTTCATACGTTGTTTAAATACGGTTTATGGACTCACCTCAAGTACAGATTAATAAAGAAACTATTACATAACGAGTGTGTACGATGTAACGCGATGACAACTCACTGTACCTAAACACCTATGTTATTATTTATTATACGTACACGTGCCTAAATATTTTGCTTACTGTAACTTATCTCATGAATTGGTTTCGGTCAACGGGTCAAAATTAAATGACAATATCAATTATCATAATATACCTATTTCATTGGTATCGGGTAAATAAAATTCAATTGATATATACCGCATAAACCTTCAAATGTACCTAATAGTATACGAATGTATATAGTAACCTATTGCGGTCGAGATTAGTTTTGCACTATAAAGTGCAAAAGCTTCAATATAAACAGTATGTGTAATTTATTTTTATATAAAACATTGATTACTACTACACCGTTACTCGTTCAAAAGATCAAAGGCTAATTATTTCGTACCTTACTCATACACAAAGTATTCACTAATAAGTAATAATGCGGTATGAATAATTATAATCTTTCATTGCATAAATATGCCTTGTTATAAATTGTTATACAATAAAAATAAGTATGATATATTAATTATTATTTTAGTATTATAGATACCTCAGACGTGCACGTTGTACCTGCCTACATCTTTGATGCAAACCAATGGTATCGCTGAAACTATAATTAATGTGGTGTCATATTTTTTCCATAAGGTAGATTAGGTTATAAAGCATACATTTAAATGAATTAACGGTGGCTGGAATGATCAATAATTTGAGACATCAAACCAAGACGATGTATTATTTCTACGTATCAATAAAAAGCAAAATAATATTTCATAAAAAAAATATGTAATAAGTTTTTGACCGTTTTAAATTTATCGAGAAGTGTATTTTAATATTACACATTTTAACATATTTTATTTCATATTTGTCATTAAATCTTTTTAGATTTAAGCTTTGTATTAAATTGAAAAGTATAATAAGTTAATCAAATAGTACCTGTTGAGCTTTAAAAAATGACTTCGTTTAGTTCGCCGTACGAATGCAAAACGCAAGTTACCTACAAACCGCAGTGACCTCAGTGATAATAACAAATCGTAGATCTGTAGATGCATAATGATTAATGTATATAGTTTTTACAATTTGTCCACATACATATTTTGTTTTTTGGGTCAACTACATATTGAGGTCAGAACACTGAAAATTTAACATAATTATTAGCATTGTTGATTAGTGCGATCATTATTATATTGTTATAAGTTTTGCAGTGTCACACGATCAAGCAGAAGAGTAAGGATCACATTACTATAATAATGATAATATAACAGTGTAGACTGTGCATACGTACTACAGGTGGCGTTCTAGATATGGCGCGATAAGTATGCGCTATATCATGGGTGTCCAACATGAGTATGTTCGAGAACCACACTCATAAACACATTAATGATACCAAGAGCCGAAATGTTTATAATTACATTTTTTATAATTTGATTTATTTTTATAAATATTTACCAGAAAAATAATAATTCATAATAATAAGTACATTTTTATTTTATAAACTATATACTTTACTAAGCTATACTATAATACTTTATTCTATAACTCAAGTCGTATCTCCATGACGAGAGCCACAAATTGGCCACTCCTACACCATATAATAATGGTGACAATCGGTTATCGTGATTTATCAAAATATATGTTATCAGTAGATGCTTTACAAATCATTGTAGCGTTGTCCTTACAAACGCATGAAACACAAGTTATATAATAATACAATAAATAGTTATTTGAAAGTTGAAAATTAAGTTCAAAGAATTATTTATTTAAGAAAAATTGCTATAGAAAAAAAACAAAATTCTTCAATACCTATTAACTTCTTAGAAATCTATATGTGTCGTTAATATTAGAAAGATTATGTTAATATAGGTTTTTAAAAAATGTGTGCTTACCCAAGATAAAAAGTCTTGTTAAGAAAAGTGTGATTTGACGTTGAAGTTTTAGGCGGAACCTTCTTCGGCAAAATGAACCTTTTCCTTTTCAGCCAATGTAACTTTTCATTAAGTTTTCAGCCAGTACACTATTTTAATCACCAATGTGAAATTGAATTATTAATTTATTGTAAAAGTTATATCACCAGTCTTAGGTCCATATCTTTGCCTATTGCTATAAAATTACTATTTGAATCATCTCTCTAAAATATTATACCTGTATAATGTATATGATATACATCATAAGAGGATCGGAGGATTTTCATTTTTCTGTTGATATTATCATACAGGTATTAATTGTTGTGTACAGTATGTGTGTGTATGCTGTGAAACAGCTATAGGTTAGGTTATTCTTATTAAAAATTCACTGGCGTTTATTTTAATAATTATAGGCACTTATAACAAGCATACCGATTTAATGTTTATTTCATATTTTTTTTATGATGGTGTAATTTTACATTAATGACAAAGTAAAGTAGATTAAAATACTAACCGAAAATCATTATTATACAAAATTACCAAAATGTTATATAATTGGCCGAACCGAAAAGGAAAAATTTAGTTTTAATCGAAAATGATTGCGCCCATAGTTTTCATGTCATAAGTTTATATAAGTTATGAATAACGCCAACAAAACAGTTATGTTGTATCAATACATTTGTTTGACAGTTTGATAAAAACTATGGATCTTCCCCACGTTAAGTTATTTTCCCCTTATAATTTCATTGTATGCAAGCACATTAAACTCTATTAAATTAAATATTACCAGATTACCTAATGTAAATATTATAATATATTGTTTAATTAACGTTAAAACGTATATATATATAATAATTTATCATTAATAAAATCGTCCTATATCTTCAGCAGTATAACATGATAAATGATAAATGAAACATCATGTTTTCATGTTGTGGGTATTTTTTTTTTCCGTTCATATATAATTATCTTTTAATAATTATTAAATAATCATTTTTGTACAGAGAAAATATAACTTATTCTGAGTCACATATAAAAAACAAGTGATCCGTAAATAAACATTCTTCATTATTACATTACACACTTTTGATTACATGTAATACGTTATTTTCAATTCAAAGTATAAAATTATGCAACTTGCATTCCTAAAAGCTAAAAACTATATCATGATGTGGATTATTTATTTTATCCCAACTTGATGCAAAAAACAACATACCAAGTAAAAAATTGCAGTTTAGAATGAAAATTATTCTTATAATTCTAATTTATTATTGATCTACATCATCTTTATATTATTCATTAAAATAATCATATATTAGAAGTAATAGCCGATAAGTTATAATTGAAATTAATTTAAAATAAGTACTGTCTAATATATATTTACAGATATTAAAAAACGGCCAAATTTTCAACAATTTTTTATAAAACATATAATATATATATAATACATTTTAACTTTTCATTTGGATTCATAAAAATATGTTTGATAGAAAATTGAACTTTCGTATTATTTGTCATTATACCAGCTGTCTTTTCATATTATAATATAGAGTGATTTATCTTAATAATCATGCTCACCGGCTCATCCCCATTTTTATTACATTTTTAATTGAAACGTTTATATTTAACTCAAATATCCTAAAAAAAAAATAAATAAATAAAAATGGTATTACACGTACACAATACTATAAACATTTAGTAAAAATTCCAAGCATCTAAAAATATATTGTGTTACAACAAAACAAAAAAATTGAATATGTAAAATACATTTTATGGAAAAATATCGGGTTTTCTTTGCTTATTTATTATTATTATTTTTTTTTTTTTTTTGATTTTCGATTTTTGATTTAATTCACTAAAAACTAAATCAAATTTTTATCAGAAAACATCTTCAAAATTGAAAAAATCAAAGCATTTTAAATATTTTTTAATGACTAAAGGTGATAACAGATAGAAAACAAACAAATCATAGTGAAATCAATACACTCGTAGTCATTCCCTAGAAAAACCTAAAAATGTCATTATTATAATATTTTAACTTATATACATTGGTACTAAAAATTGAAATAACTCAACATTATTTTTGAACGAATACTACTCTTCCTATTTAAATTAAATCTATACAAATAGTCGGTCTTTAACGTCATTGAATTCATATTTTATCTCAGGATTTATCTGTAGTATGTTCATATATGTGTTATATAATTGTATAAATGTATTAGTATAACAATATCATCTCTGTTATAAAAATTATTACACGCACGTATTATTTATATTTAGCGTATCTTAACCCACTTTTGGTCATGCATAATCTTGAGTGAATAACCGACAAATTAAAAATTAGAATAATATTTTAGTTTTAAATTGTCTGTAATTGTTGACACAAAAAATTGTATTAAACTTATTATGTTAACTATTATCTTAACAAACTCTTAAATAATATTTCATATTCCTCTTGAATGCAATACATCGTATAATCGATTATGATTAATTTTTAAATTAAGGGTGGTGTGGGTGAGTTATACCATAAAAGGTGGCATAAAAATGTGGACAAATATAGTAGGTCACATACAAATTTATGTACAATGATAAAAATACACAAATGTTGAACAATGTGAAACGCGTCTCTTAGTACCTTAGTGGTATGATACAATACATACGAGTGACTAGAGCTCAACTAGCAACCACTCGTACAAGAATATTATACCGATTTCGAGAACTATAATATGAAGCTTTTGCATGCAACCATTTTCAGTATAAATATATTTTTTAGAGTCACAATATTATCTGCTCCTCTTAATTAATCAATGGTCATATAAAGTTTTTCGGAGAAAAATAACCTGTTTCATAATAATCAGCTACTTAAATATCCTCCCAAAAAATTTGTCTCAATTAATTCCTATAATCTTCTCAAGATATTGAAAAAATACTGGTATTGTAATCTATATTCCGAGGTATAATTGTCAAGGTAATTCTTTTATTTATATAAAAATATACTAGGATGTGATTAGGTACGAGTGTTTATTTTTAATTATTTTTTTAAAAACTCGAAAAATTGAAATTTTAATAAATAAAAAAATTGGAAAATTCCTGTTTAGTGAATTACTCTGTATATGCCATTCTATTAGTTAAAACTATTAAAATAATATACTATATACGTTCATCAATACATAGGTACATTGTATTAAATCTACGACGAAGAGATGGGTATGTTATCGGAAATAATTTTTATATTTGATAAGCAATTTTAAATTTCATAATTATCCAGATGTATGCGGAGAAGTAATAATTTTAATTATTTATTTATTAATAAATAAAACTATTACAATAATTATATAATAGTATTATTATAATATATAACTATTTAATAATATTTTAATACACAATTATATAATAATATTAAATAAAAAAAATAACCTAACCTTTGTAATTATTGTGAGGAACCACGATGTACATATTATTATATTTTCGTATAAAATAATTTTCGGTCAGTTCATTTAATCTGAACAGCGATAGGTCGCCACGGAAGTCTATTTTATTATAGAAATATTAAACCTATTATTTAATATCAGAAACAACAAAATATCCGATTACCGCATGTACCTCACACGTGTCGAAATATATCATATGATGTTCAGTATAATATAATATAGTATGTAGTAGGTACAGTAACATGTACAGAGGCTAATTTCTATATTATACGATGTTTTGCACGCGCGATAAGTAAACTCGCTAATATACATCAATTATAAACTAATAACAATATAATATATTGGGTAATAGTAATTAAAGAATAATATAATATAGTTTTATTATTATTATATTTCGTGATTATTATTGCACTTGCGAATAAAACTATACGATGAGTGTTATTGCCTACAGCGTCGACCAATAAGAACCCCGAAAGATTATTTGATTTTAAGTCTAATACTTATATATATATGTGTGTGATCGCGAGCTCGCGCGCGAGAGTATGTTGTTTGTGTGTTGTACCTATATGTAATATAGTTTACAATACGATTTTTTAATTGACTAATTACGTATGGCATCATTATTTTAATCAATGATATATTTATAATCCCGAGATTGTATTCGGAATTCAAAAAATAAAATAATTTTTCTAGTATTTTTATAGAAATTAATTATGTGTTGTCTATATTTAAAAACTGTTATTTACATAGTCATTAGGCCAAATAATTGGCTGGAGTACCTAATCTAAAATCGGATTCTTTAGTATAAATAAACAGAATATTTTGAAACGTTCGAATTTCAGATAAACCTATGGACATTTCTAAAATTAATAATACCTACTACTTATCTTTTTAAATTTTAATTCTATTTAATTAACTAGTGATGCCACTTATTTACTTTGTTAATACTCAAACTCTGTAGCAGGCTTCTGTATTTTTGTAGATCACATTCCAAATTCGAAACAGGGATATAGGCCACAATACTATACTATATGAAATTTTAAATACATAAATATAGTATATACCTTATGTGGTTCAAAATATCTTAAATACTTAGTACAAGTAAAATCACAATCTACTGACCGTTATTACACGAAGCTACTGATCAAAACCTTATGTAAATTTCACTAATTGGCCGTATTCAGACCGGGTTTCTCGGGTCATATGCCCGAGACCCAAGCCTATAAAAAAAATAAAAAATATGTTATTATAAGTAATAAAAAATGTACCTATTACTAATATTATATAATGCAATTAATAATTATTTGTATTTCTATTAATAAAAGAGCAGGGCATGCAACAACGTGATATGAATTATAAATTTTAAGTTTCATATTATTATATTTATGTAGTTATATATAACATAATAATATTGGTTATTACTTATTAATTTATCATTTTTTTTAATTTATGTCTTAAAATTATTTAATTTTCTTTCAAAAATGTAACAACATAGTTGCTAAAAACATTCACAGCATATAAAATGAATATTATTATGAAAACAAAATAAAACATATTAAGCACTACGATTGTAATATTTAATGCCAAAACCATTTAATTATTAGTTCGTATGTATAATTAGACAATTTTTTCGTATAAAAATTAAACCTAACCCTTAAAAAATAGGGCACGGATGATTTAGTTTTCCCGGGGCCTGACAAAGCTCAATACGGGCCGTATGCCTGATGCTGTGTCGTTTTCGTTCCTCGATATTTCGTCGCATTGTCTTCAATCGCGTCCACAGTATTTTGTATTTTTATACTAAACTTTTTCAACTGTTTTGAAATGGCTCATTGTGACATGGTGTTAGCAATTAGTCTAATTGATTTTCTAATCTTATGTGAAATAGCAAGTGCGGAAAAAATCTCAATAGGTATATACCTAGTTTATTATCTCGTGTTATAATTTCGAGTTGCATAAAAAAAAAGATGTTTAGTTATTAACGATTCTCTAAAAATCATTGAACCAACTGTCGGGCTTTGAATCGTATACTTGAGATACCGTTAGCTCAGCGCTGAGTTCGTGTATTAAATGTTTAGTGATTGTTCGTGCGACCTGGCTTATTATATTATTAAAATTTACACCTATAGTGATGATTATTATAATCGCATAACGCTCGTCGTTGTTCTCGGGAGCACAATAATATTAAATAGTAAGTCGTTCTAATAATAGCACACGCACTCACACAAGTATACGGTGCGATTACGCGAATATGCGAACGCGCGCGCACACACACACACACACACACATGCCGTGGCGGCCAGCGATGGTGATGATGATAATAATAATATAATAATGGGATAAATAGAGGGTGATACGGAGAGCAGACGGAAAGCCGACAACGCCGGTCATGTGCAGAGCAGTCAGTCAGTTAGTTAATGGCTCAAGACCGGAGTACATCTACTCAGACCGACCGCGTTGTCCGATACCTCGGCAATTCTAGATCTCGGCTAGAATAATTACCCACGAATTACAGGTAATTAAAAACAAAAATCATTAACACCGGCAATAATTCCAAATCTATATGGAATTACTTATTATTTTAGTCTTATTTCGATCGACGCGTTGTGCGTTTAGTTTCAACCGATCGATATTACCATCGAGTGTTGTATCTTATATTGGTATTTAAACGTTGACAGATCTCGTGGGATTTATACAGGGTAGAAAATATTATTATTATTTTTTTTTTTTATTATAAATCTCGATCAAATCATTTAATATTATTTAATTTGTTCAGACAACATATTTTTTTTGTAAATTTCAAATTTTTGAAACCTCTCAGTATTATAGTTATTAAGATTAATTTTTTTCCCCGAATGTTAATCATTGATACCGATAGGGATTTAATTTTTACAAAAATTCAATGATTCTCTACTGGTTTACTTAGTCAACTAATGATCATCTTTCTGAGAATCCGTAACAATTTATTAACGGATTCGAAAATAAGTAAATTGTTTTATTATTCTATTTTTTTCGTTTTGTTTTCGTATCTTAGTGGGATTTTAATACATATATTTTTACATTTTTTTTTAAATTTTAGTTTAAATTAACGAATTTGTAATAATAATTTTTTTTTTTTAAAAAAGTTAAAATTCGATAAATTTACAAATTCAATTAAAAAGAAACCAGAAAATAATAATTTACTTTATATTATAGTAGATTTAGAGTACCTATATCTCATCATTGAGTCATTTTGTAAATCACTATAATGAGTGTATTAGATTTTAATTCAATAGTATTCATTACATAAGAAAAATGATTCTGATCAGAAAGTGTCGGCATCTATTTCTAATTATTATTAAATTTTATAATTTATTTATATTACTATAAATAATTTGTTTTGAAATAAAAATATTGAATTTTTAATTTCGCTATTTTTTAATTGATTAATGAACACTTTATTAAACATTTTTAAACTTTTTAACTAAAAGAAATATATATTATTATCAATATATTTGATCAAAAAAAAATGAAAAATGTATAAAAAAACATATTGTCTGAATATATATTTTGAGAAAATTTAGTCTAGTGCATTTAGATCAACAAAATTTAAATAACTAAAAAACAAAGCCTAATTTTCCGTAAATTTTACAGTTTTTCTGTAATATTGCTTTTATTTTCTCCCTTTATACACACTGGAATTTTTTTTACTTTTAAGTACTAAATCCAATTTATACCAAAAACCACGTTCATACTTGTAGGCTGAAGTATTTTAACTACTCCTTTACTACTGAAGTTTGATTCATATCATTGTGTAACCAATAAATTCAATTTTCCATTACTCAGAATCTAAAATTAGTTGTAGAAAACAATTTCATGGGGACTTTGATCTAGATATTCTCTAGTTTAACATAAATATTTTACACTATCACTATTTACCAAAATACTAACTGTAATAATTTTAAAAGATAATAATATTAGATATATCTTATGGCCTTCATCTCTCTCATTTCTGCATGTAATAAGCTTTATTGGCTCGTTCTTCAGACTAGACAAATTATAGACATGCCGCGCGCAATTTACGCACATCTATTATCTTTTGACCATCGGCCACTTAAAAGGGATGTACCATATATCACTAGATATCCGTGTAAGTCAATAAACTATTTATGATATTATCGTTTAAACACTTGATTACGCTGTTGTCACAATAACAACGGTTACTTAATTTATTAATTATAATTTGAAATAAAAATAATTTTTTTTTTTATCGAAAATTTGATTTTTGGATTTCACTTCAGTTTCAAGTTAGACAATGAACTTATGTTATTTTATGTTATGTTGTTTTTATTTATGGTAATTTGTGTCAAGTATATCTATTGTTTAAGTAATTTTCATACATAAAACTGTTCATTTTTAATTTTGATAATAATTATCAAACAAAAAATATATTTAAAATATAACGGTTAATACTCGTATATTACTTAATAAATATTAAATAGGTACATAAAAAGGTTTTTAGTTAACTAATATAAATAAACTAATTGTTATGGTGTAAATGTACTATGTAGTTATATTTATTTTATATTTTTAAGCTCAAACAAAATTTAACTATAAATATTTGTCTTATAAAACTTATGCTTTGACATTTCAAGAACATGTAGTATGTTTGTTTTTCTTTGAGACGAATAGTATTTAACATATTTAAGTATGTAGAGATATTAAAATAATACTAAACATTAAACAATAACTTTGGCATGAACTTTGGTAGGTAGTCTAGTTTTACATTTACCAAATAAAATAAAATAATTTTAATCATCATCATGTGGAAAAACTTCACTCATACTAGAAATATTTACTCGCACGGCTACCTGTCATATTAGCATAACAATTTTTAGGATCTGCTAAATTAAAGAATTTACCACACATTATTTAATTTTAAATATTAATGATA